>CP136061.1:178499770-178781914 GCA_032622095.1 Siphonodentalium dalli | reverse complement strand
CATTGATATATCTAGTTGGAAGGGATGTATTGCCATCGATGATGTGTATTTGTATACCTGGAGTGACGGTGTGGCAAATCTTTATCCATGTCAGACGTGACTGTATGGTCATGCATGGGGTGTATATGCATATTAAACTCAAGGATATGCTAATCGATAGGTCATACATGTCAGACAGTTCTCCATCTTGATGGCATTTGTACAATGGAGAAATCGCTAAATGGTTTCCCTGACAATCGATAAATTTTGATGCTAATTGGCCAGAATAGACTCATATTATGGTCCCTCTGAGATAGGGTCCTGCGAATATTCGATATTCGATTCGAGATTCGATTCGAAAGTCAAATTCGATTCGAATTCGATTCGAAATTGCCAACTCGAAATTTCGAATATACACTGATGGAAAAGTAGGCTGTTTACGAACAAGTACACACGTCGAACTTAGCTGTTTTTGTGCCATTTAATTACAGAAAATGATGTATATATGCACCTTATAATTCTTATTGTACATCATGATTATATATATTAAATATAAGTATAGCCAGCAATTAGCCACTATAGGACTACTAAATACGCCTGAATTCTAGCTTTGAACATGGTAGCCAAAAGCTCGGAGATCACCGATGGACCGACAACGCGCGTGAATAATAGCTATGAGACTGAGCAACCGCTAGCGTTATCCGCCGTCTATCCGTCTCAGATTCTGCATTATGTAGTATAGCTGAGAATTTAAACAACACGTGTTCGAAATGTGCATTTTGGCGATGTTTTCTTCTGAAGTTTACTTTCAATTTCGGAGCGTTCTTTGACACTTGACAAAATGTCGGTCGTTATTCATGTTTATTTAAAACATGATAAAGCTGCAGGTAGTGCAGGGACTTACACGTGAGATGAATGCAACCTGGTGTATAAATCGCAAGCATCTGGGACAATGACCCAACTATGGAACCATCTGTCCAAGAAGCATCCAGCACTACATAATCAGACTACCCTGCGACTGTTGTTGCATCTTCCAAGTTTATAACTACGGGTGATTCCGAATGTCGATTTGCAATTTTGCATGTACATTCAAACTGTACAAATTTCGCGTGATTTTAGTTCTGATAATCCGTTTAGTGGTTATATATTAATCGTCGTGACGGCCGCATGGACGTTTTATTTAAATCTGCCTTTTTTTCTCGACTCATTTGAAGTTAATAGTATTGCAAATGACGGTTCATCGCCACATAAGTTATGATGGAACTTCGTGCATGTAGTTGATACAACGTTTCACAAATCATCTAATCGTTGACAAAACATGCCCAATTGAGAATGCAACACACAGATATGATTCGATTCGATATTCGATTCGATTTCCAGAATTCGATTCAATATTCGATTCGATCAAAATCTCCAATTCGCAGGTCCCTACTCTGAGACCCGTTTCAAAGTTCTGCCCATATCCTTTCAAAAACAGGCCTAAATCCCAAAAGAAGTTTTTAGTAAAATTCCATACTGTTTCCTTTAAAATGAATTTGTCCTGCCCCATAAGGTATTGGGACAACCAGAATGAAATATTTAATTGATTATAAAGTAACATGTTTAACCCTTTCAGTGCCAAGTCCGATTTTTGTATCAACCCATATTTCCTTGATCATTTTTCAAATTTATTGATTATAATAATGTGATACATTGATGGAAAGAGCTCTTAGAGCAGCAACACATACCTGCGTAAAAATTGTATCGTTTTCATGTGTAAATTCGATACATTTTACGCATACGTAAATACGCATACGATAATACGCAGGTATGTGTGCCTAGGATGATGCTTATAGAATTCAAGCTAGTAAGTGTCTTTCAGATCATAATTGGAAATTCAAGAAACCCCATACGATTTAGACACTGTAACACTTCTATTCTTATGTATTCTACACCAGACAATAATGAAAAAGAATCTGTAAACCTATTTACGCAAGCTTCTTCTGTGCTTTCTACTTCTGAATAATGATGCAGTTTTACCAGGTTTCGTGTTGTTCGACGCCAGAATATTCGAAAAATCACATTTTATATAAGAGCGTTTTACTTCATTACCAACCAACGATGAAAATTGATCACTCTGATCACATTATTTTGGATGTTAAGTGTGGTGCTGTATTGGTGATGCATATGTATAACGACCAGTTTCGATTGCCAGTATTTTTTATGTTTTATTGCCTGGTAAATGTCTTATGGAATTTTAACTTATTTGATTTTGAATTGGATGGGGTGTCTATAGATAAAGAAAGAAAATAAAATTGGATAGAAATATATAGCTCACACAAGCCGAATCCACAGCACAATGGCTAAGTTAGGAGGAAACGTCCCTCAACTGGCGAGTCCGGATTCAAATTAAATGATAATTGAAACGTGTTACTTTTCACCGTGGACAACAATAACTGTGGGCATATACTCAGGTAATCAAAATAGAGCTGTAGGCCAGACCAATTGGATAGTTGGCTCCAATGACAGGTCGATGGGTGGGTTTTAAGTTAGATAATATATAATAATCGGGAATTTGGTCAAAAATAGACTCGGAGCAAGCGCCTCGTCTATTCTTTTACCGAATACACTCTGCTTCGAATATTATCCATTACTTATTGTTGTCTATAAACTGACACCTTTCCATTCTAATATGTGATCCTGAATTTCATTCAGTGCCTTTCAATTCCCTGCAGTTACAACTAGTAATTTAGTACACAATTACTAATTGTAATAAAAGGCCGCTCGGCCACAGTGTCCCCCGAACCGGTGGCTTCATTTGGAGCGTTGTTTGCGCATAAAAATTGGCATGGCGGAATACGAAATCGAATTTGATCTGTCTTTTGTGCTAGTAAACCAAATTTAATTTCATTCAGTACACATTTACTAAAGTTATCATCCGGAAACCATAAATTGGCAAAAATTCTAAGTAAACGAGAGGCCGATCACGATCGGCAGATGTTTAACCCATACCTTGGCGATAGCGATTAGCTATTTTTATAAATTTTATAAATCCTTACACCAACCTTTTCATGAGTGCAAAAGTTTCAACAATTCACACTTTATATAGTGATCGTGTGAAAAATATTTAGTTATCACATTGTGTCAACAGGATTGGTGGAGGATGTTAATATTTTTAAGCAAATAAACCAAATGACCCTCACTATGCAGGTTAGGGGTGTGTTATCGTCAACTATGCCAAGAACTATAAACATAATCAATGGAAATATTTGAGTTATCAAATCGGATAGAATGGGGTTAATCTTACCCAAACTAATGAACTGATAAACACAAAATAGTCTATGAAAAGCATGTCATTGGATTTAGAACCCCATACAATAAGTCAGTCTCAAGAATACCAGCACCATTAATATTATCCTGGAGCCCAAATGCAATTGAGGGAATTTCAAAATAAGACATTTCCTCTAATGATGAATATTCAATTGGTGATGTATTGAAACCCTTACTGAACCTGGCTCAAAGTGAAAGGGATAATATTATATCTGTCTATCGCATAATATGTGTCTATGGAATGGTTTAATTTTAATCCCAAATCCATGCAAATCAAAAGTGGATCACCATCAACCTGGACATAACATAGGAGAATGATTAAATGAAAAGCATCAAAACCATATGATGTGTGAAGAGGGTTAATCATTTTCAATGACATCATGTTATGGAACTAAGGAATGTGTGGATAAATTTTTGTCTAAGATAAGACAACAGTGTTTGTAAAGAACAATGTCTGTAAAACAACACTACAAAGTAACAATGGACTATTCCAATTTATTATTTTAGAATAGGTGTCATATAGTGTGTGCATATAGCTAATGTAATAAACCTGTTTCAACAAAGGGGTTAACTTCATATTGCACAGAAAGCAGAACTCCACCAGAGAGTGAGTAATCAATCACAGTTTGACATAATTATGATAACAAGTCCAGCCAGCCAGTGGTACCACTATCATGCTTTATAGCATGTAGTATCTAATGTCATAGTGATAATTAACTCATTTCAATAACACACATTGCTGTGGGATATATGTTCTCTTCAAATTCCCAGCAGTAATTACTTGAATTATAAAGGGTCATAACTCTGTTAAAATATATCGGATCAAACCCATATTCGAACTCGATCTGTATTTAGGGGTGATAAATTAATATACCAAATTTTGTGTTGATCAGATGAAAAATGTTTTGAGTCATAGCAGCTTGGGTGAATTCTAAGTAAACATAAGAGTGAAAAGGGTTAATTAAACAATACCAAAAACCATACAGATGAAGAACGTGCTAAGAAAAACCTAGGTAAGAAATATGAGGCAGATCAGAAGAAATATGTTCAACTTATTGCATTGGATAGCATGTATGTAAAGGGTTAATTATTTTCTAAACTGATCAACCAATCAATACCAAAAACTATACAGGTGAGGGGTGTGTCATCATAAACCTACATATCAAATATGAACACAATCGGACAAAAAAATATTTCGGTTAGAGCATCGGATTTTTTTTTAATTTATTTTATTTTCGAAAAAAGGGTCATAACTCCTTTAAAATAAATCGGATCAAACCCATATTCGAACTCGATCTGTATTTTTGGCTGTGAAACTCACATACCAAATTTGGTTCCAATCAGATAAAAAATGTTTGAGTTATGGCAGAATGCGTGAATTCTAAGTTGAAAAAGGGCCATAACTCTGTAACAAAATCTCGGATCAAACCCAAATTCGAACTCGATCTGTATTTTGGGCTGAGAAACCCATATACAAAATTTGGTTTCGATTGGATAGAAAATGTTTTGAGTTATCGCATTACTCGTAAAGTGTCTACGGACAGACAGACAGACAGACAGACGGACAGACAGACAGACAGACAGACAGACAGACGGACGAACGACGAGTGGTCAATCCGGGCAACGACACTATGTTTACCATACTATGGTATGGGTAAACATAAAAAGGGACATAACTCTGGTGAAAATTGGCGGGCGGAACCCGAATTCGAACTTGACCTGTGTTTTTAAATCTGATTAACTCTACTAAAGATATCATCCGGACACCAACTTTTGGGGTTTTATATGTCAGGTCGGCGGACAAAAAAGGGCCATATAAACTCTCACAAAAATTATCGGATTAAACCGAAATTCGAACTTGAGCTGTATTTTGATACAAGTAATCCACAAAAAACGGGTTTTGCATATAAACAATCCAAAATCAAGTTATCATCCAGAAACAAAAAAAACAGAAGAAAAACTTAATTTTCTATGTCGAAAAAGGGGCATAACTCTGCCAAAAATGGTCAGGCAGAACCCAAGTTCGAACTGGGAGAAACTAATATACCAAATTTGGTTTGAATCCGATTAACTCTACTAAAGTTATCATCCGGAAACCAACTTTCAGAGCAAACCCATATTCGAACTTGACCTTTATTTTGGTCTGATAAACTCACCTATGAAATTTGCTTTTGATCTAATAAACGAAACTAGTGTTATCATCCGGAAACCATTTCCGGACGCACGGACACACGGACGGACAGACGGTACTACCAACATCTATGAGCTAAATAAATTATGAGCTATTTTTATCCAATTTTTACGAGTTTGCAATAGTGGTTCCAACATTTGATGTTTATGAGCTTTTTTGATTGATTGATTAGGGTTTAACAGAGTCTATCCTGAAACTACAGGACCTTCTGTACCAAGGTTGCCTGGTTAAATGGCTTATATGCCCATGTACAGTGTTTATAGGCCATGGGACGAAGTGGAAAATTGTTACTTTTTTTCTTAACACAACGGGGACTAAAAAAATATTATTACATATGATGCACCATGATACAGATAATTGGTATAGGCGATTGATGTCCACACAGGTGAAAGACTTCCTGTGAGCGACCACCAATTGTATGCGTACTGGTTTTACAATTACCAATCTGTCCGGGAAAAAATGGAACATTCAATTCGAAAATCTTGAGACAAGACCATCGGTATACATATACGTTATTCATTTGGCATATGGGATACATTGGCTCATATTCCCTTCATGGAGTCCATATCCTATCGAACGCGATCCATGAGGGGAATATGAGCCCAGGGTTCATACAACTTTGTCCCAGTGAAATTCCAGTATATTTCCATTATATTCCAGTATAAAATATATATATTTCCAGTATAATTATGTGATGTAATACGCTATAATACTGATCAACATATATACATAAATAAAATTGGAACCTACAACCTACCATGTAAACATATGAAATCTATGTCGGTGTGAACAATTGCTGTAGTTATGACTTTACCATCTATTATTAGGCAACATGGTGACTGTGGTGTTATTTCAGCCTGTCCGATTATTGCGAGCTACGAAAGTCCAAATATTAAGGGTTCAATCATTTGCCAAATGTTCACAAAATTGTTGCGGTTCTTGTGTGTACATATATATCTGCCTGTCCAATTATTGGGATCTAAATAAATCACTGTATCAGCGTGTCCGATTATTGGGAGTTACAAAAGTTCAAATACTAAGAGCTCAATCGTAGACTAATGTTTACAAAAATATCGCTGTTTTTGTGTATATATAGATCTGCCTGTCCAATATTTGGGAGCTACATGTATAAATCAGCGTGTCCGATTATTGGGAGCTACAAAAGTCCAAATATTAAGGGTTCAATAATTTCTTTGTAACCCCACCAAACTGAATCAATGAAAACGATCATTTATTTGAAACCATAATCAAAGTTGTGGGCCATAAATTAACTGAGAAAATTAATGTTTTTCGGCAATAGGTAATGCTATATGTTTTGTAAACATTCAATCAGAGACTTTAACGGAGAAACCCGAGTGTGTTCGGATTCGTTTGCATATGCAAATTAGATTGAAAGGTCAAAGTACGAGTTCACCATTGGCAGTCGCTATACAATACACACTTTCAGTTTCACTGTCATGACTGTGCGTGAATATTTTAATTGTGTGAAAGGTGTATTGGTGGGGGATTTCATAATATAAATAGTAGTTGGGACCACATGTATGCGCCCACACAAGGTGACAAGTCGTGGAAGTTTATTTCAAGTTTGCAACGAATGATGAGACAAAATAATTCGGTTCAGATGATTTATCAAAATTGATTTTCACATCAGCAAATGGGCTGAAAGTGAATCACAGCTGGTTGATCGGAAATAATAGGGCTGCAACGATTAATTGCGATACACATGTATCGCAATACGATTTCTCATGATACATGTATCGTATCTTGTGAAGTGTATCACGATTTCGCGACAAAAATATCACCTATTTTGTCGTCAAATAGAAAAATTACCCATATTTAGTGTTTTGTTCTAGAAATTTAAATGACCCCATTTGAACAAATCACTCAAAGACCCTCCATACCAAATATCAGCTAATGGTTCTTGAGATGAAATTGTATGAAGAATTACTATAGATGGAAAGAGTTATGGCCCTGGCTTCACACCTATTTGATCTGATGAACCATGCAGGCCACAAGCTAGGAGGCAACTAGGGCGAAGTTCTTGTCTTGAAGCCGGTGACTTCGCCCTCAGATGTCTGTAAGGCAAAAACGAAGTTGCCTTCCAAATTTGACCAAACTGAGATATATCAGTGTTTTGCCAAAAAAATATATTAAACTAGAGGTGTGACTGTCCCAATGGGACTAAGGATACTACCCCCTGTGTTTTTAAAATACTAAGATGTTTCACATGTCAGTAAACATTTAGTTAAAATAATAAAATAACAGTTCCCATTGCAGGTGCACAACCCTAACCCTAATCTTAAACCTATTACCAAAAATGTAGGAATAAAAGCTCGGACAAAATTATGCATGTTGCGAAAATGTTCTAAGTTGAAAAAGGGGAATAACTCCACAAAAAAAAAGTCGGACAGACATCATAATCGCAGGTGCACAGGTTCCCATGGTACTAAATAACAGTGCAAAGATTAAAAAAAATTGACCTAAAAATGTAGGAATAAAAGCTCGGACAAAATTATACATGTTGCAAAAAAAGTTCTAAGTCGAAAAAGGGGGATAACTCCACCAAAAAATGTCGGACAGACGTCATAATCGCAGGTGCACAGGTTCCCATGGTGGTTGATATCTGTGCCAAGTTTCACGGAAATTGAAAAAAACGACTGAGAAAATCTCCAGACAAATTTGTGTCCACGGACGGACAGACGGACGACGGATGGACGGACAAGCTGATTCCAGTATAACTATATCTGTCATATTAAATGTTGTTGTCCTATCTCTCTAAACCATTGGGCAAAACTTTTCTTATAATATCCCTTTCTGATCAAAGAAGTTTTTCACATTCAATCAAACAAATCTGAATGTGAGTCACCTAGGGAACATCCACACCAAATATGAATCCATTCAGTCTTATGGTTCTAGAGAAGATGATTCTTGATGGACGGACGGTTTAATAGACGGCCAGATGGACGGATGACGGACGATGGGCGAGGAGTGATGACTATAGCTCCACCGGAGACTCCGTCTCAGGTGAGCTAAAAATGAAAAAGAATGTTATTACACACAGAATATGTGAAGCTATTAGTACAGTGAAATTAAATGTGAGTATAGTTATGTTATAAACCAAAAACCTCAGGTACTAAATACAAGGAATGTGTAGAAATTGTTATTAAAGGTTTATATTAAAGCAAGTTGTGACAAAATTGTGTGAACTTATGAAGTGCATGGCCATAATGATATATACAATCAGATGTCAGCAATGGGAGAGAGTACAATTCCATAATGATAATTAGTTACACTACATAATATGGATTGGTGGTGTAAGAACAGATGTACAAATACAGTGTCAGAAAGATGAACTAAATCTGGTATTCAATAGTGAACTTTGTTCCACAAGATGAAGTAAATTTTCAGCTATATTCTACATTGAAGAGCGAAAAAATCCAACTTTAATACATGCCGAGTAACTTGAAATGATATTTAAGTGTATGCTGCTCAGTTTGTTAGAGCACTAAAAATAATGCCAAAAAGAATGTTGCAGTGTGAAGAGAAATGAAAATGATACATTGAATCAGAGAATAAACATTGATTGGGGTTTACAATCTCCATAGATTTTGAAGATTGTGGAACAAAGTTCACATCCAGCATTATGAGGTAGTTAGGGAATAAAACAGCCAAACTAAGTAGCAGCATCAGTTCACCTTACTGGTGTTACCGGCCTGTTTCAACAGAGCCTCAGAATCTTCTTCAATAGGAATCCTGCTCATTTCCTAATTAAGAAGGATAAGATTTATTATAGTATGTTGAAGACAAAATACAATGTGTTATAAAATTCTAGGATATCAAGTCCAGGTACATGTTGAAATATTGTTGAGAATTCTAGTAACATTCATTATATAATACAGTCCACAATATGAACAGCAGCACCACCACAGTGGCATAATATGCCCATTGGCTTGTTTCAAATTGCATTTCAGAAAAATTCCATAACTAGGGGTTTATATGACCAGAAATTATTTCAAACATGCATATAAACATTTCGGAAACCAAAATAAAATGGAATTACAAAGACCAAAAAGGTCTGTAATTCTGGTGAAAAAAACCCAAATTGAACTTGCCCGTATTTGATGGTTGTAAACCTGCATCCCAAATATCATTCCATTCAGTTAAAATTAATACCTTGACCAAGCTTTATATCATCAAATTTCAACAAATGGCCGTAACTCTGGTAAATATGTGTGGCTGGACCCCAAAACGAACTAGACCTTTATTTTATGCTAGTAAACCTACATGCCATGTTTCAATCCATTTAGTTTTGTATAACTAAAGTTGTCATCCGGAAACTATTGTATCACAAGTGAATGAAGTGATGTTTGTGGTCGCTATACGGATGTGATCTAGATGACGTTCAATTGTGGTACTGTTAAACGAGACCAAGTTTTAAATGTTAAGCTGTGTGTATCTGGAGTTTTGGCGGAATGCGACTGATTTGATTTGAACATTGTGATATTTGATACATTTGATATTTGAACATTTAATTTGACAATTTTAAGTTTGCTTCCACTTACCCGCCAATGTGTAAGTTATTATTAATCATCTGTGTTGCATGTGTGTCATGTTTGCAATCCCAGGTTCCTTGGCATTTCATACTTTATATGTGTTAAATAATCTTGGATTACATCATACCAATTGATGGCAAGGGCTAATTTTACTTAATTTCATCTTTGTTCATTATCAGTCATCCTATTTATTTCATCGTCATATCATTCAGGCATTCATATATCATAATGTTTATTTTATGTAATTTATATCTGATTGGTGTTTTATAATGGATAGTAATGTGTCATATATTCCTGCATTTATCAGTAACTTTCTTGGCCATATATTTTTATCTACGAATTTTGTGTGTGATTGCAATTTGTCTTAAATTTGTATTTCTTTGTAATTTGTCTATCACACGCATATGGGCGCGGTGCTATTGAACCCATACATGTTATGTCACACGTGTATGGTCTTTTTTTTCTTATTTTGTTTTTGTCACAATTTGGTCAGCATTATTCTAATGCTTATGTAATTATGTTCTAGGTTGAAAGAATGCAATTGAACAACCTTGGCGTGGTCGTCATTTATCCCATCGGGGCTTCCTCATAGATTGGTGCGAAACATTTCAACACAAGGGAAAGGCAGCATGTCGGACGAGGAGACCGCGACACTCGACCGAGGTATCAAGGATGCCCGACAACGTAGAAGCACGGCAAAGGGCAGATTCACTAAAATTCTGAGAAGTAATGAATTACTTGACTGGAGCACATTCCGTTCTTGAGCTACGTCATGATGAGTACATTTCATTGTTGGATGAGGATGCGAGTGAAAGGAAATGTTATGAACTTACTGCAGACATGGACAAAATATATAAACAGTTCTGTGATATCAAAGCTGTGATACTGAGAAGGAGTCGCATGCAAAGGGGCGATGATAAGCCAAAATCGACCCCTATCCAATCTATGGTTAAAGTTAATAAACTGGATGCGCCAATGTTCTCAGGAAATGTTTGGAGTTATTCAAGCTTCGTGCGTGATTTCGAACGACACATGTTGCCAACCTATGGGAAGGACCCATATGCATTGAAAAATTGTTTGAGTGGTGATGCTCTTAGTACTGTGATGGGCGTGGACGACGATTACGATAGCATGATGGCTAGATTAAAACGAAAATACGGGCGACGTGAAAGACTCACTGATATTATAATACAAGATATCAGGAATCTAGAAAAGGTTAATGACGGTGATGATGTGAAGTTCATTGAATTAATATAGTAGAACGATGTTGGTTAGATCTGAAACAGGCAGGACTTGAATCTGAGCTGAATAACGCTACTGTGATGAGTCAGATTGAGTGGCTGTTACCAAACATTCAACAAAGAGAATGGACATTGCGTAAACATCGTTCCGAAACTGAAGAAACTATTAACTTCCAGGTATTTTTGGACTTTCTCAATGAGGAAAAATCTGCTCTCGAATACATTAATTCTAACGTAAGAAATTTCACATCCAAACGGCATAGAATCAATGCAGCGATTGGCGACTCACATTCGAAGGGACGTGATGAGACATATGAGTTTGGAGTTGTGCAAGATCAAATGAAAAGGACTGAAGACGCGATGAATAAAGTTGTCGAAGGCCTTGCTCAAGTGGCACAGATGGTTTCTGGTAATACTGGTGCCAATTATTCAAATTGTGATAGCTCGACAGAATTTAAATGTTGGTACCAGGGAACAGATTCTCATGGCATTTCATCTTGCTCTGCATTTGGTAAGCTCGATGTCAAGGCCAGAATCGATATTTTGAGGAAAAATGGTGGCTGTTTCTCATGCTTGAACCTCAAACATCACTCAAATCGCTGTATGGAAAGAAAACCCTGTGGAATTCTTAATTGGCAGCAACAAGCGTGCGGACGCATGCATCATCCGTCGTTGCATTCAGAGGACAACAGTATATTTTCAGTACAAATGACAGTACGTGAAACCAGCAATCTTAACAATCGTAAGGTCCTACTCATGTTAAGCAGTGTGAAGTGCCGTAACCATTCGCTTGTTACATTGTGGGATCCGGGCGCGGACATGTCTCTCATCACTCACAGTGCAGCTAGAAAGCTCGGGTTGAATGGAACTGATGTAACCTTATCTCTGACAAAGGTTGGAAATACAGTTGATACGATTAAGAGTAAACAGTATATTGTTCCACTCAGTGATGACAATGGAAATATTTGGCTGGTGCATGCATGTGGCCTAGATGAAATTACTGCCGCGGTTGAATCAGTCGATGTTCATCGGGTTGTCACTTTGTTTAAAGGAATATCTGAAGCTGATATCAACTGTCCAACAGGAAAGGTTGATTTGCTCATAGGTACGGATTGTTGCCAACTGATGCCGGTTGTGGTTCAACAATCCGGGAATCTCCAACTGTTAAAAAACATATTTGGATATTGCATTCGAGGAACGCACGAATCACTAGCTTTCTCGAGTCCCTCAAAGAAACATATCAGTATACATTCGTTGCGCATGCATATGGCCTCGGTTATTTGTGATGATTTGAATGGAACCAAAGTACCTGAGGGAAAATTATTGAACGAATCATCAGATGAGTTGTTCGACATCGATGTTCTTGGTGCGAATTGTGTGTCTAAATGTGGTTGCTGTAGACTTGGCGGATGTCCTGTTGGAAACCAAATTTTCATAGTTAAAAGGGAGCGTGAGTTGGCGATGTTAGAAGGGAAAATAAATTTGGATCATCAAAGCTGTTGTTCAGTAGTGAATAACCCTTGGGCAGAGGACCCATAAGGACTTCTTGATAATTGTGTGGCACCCCGTGCACGAATAGTATCTACAGAAAATCGTTATGAGGGGAGCAGGGGCAGATTATGTGGCACCATGCAGTGCTCAGATGGAAGATATGATTAATATGAATGTCGCCCGCAAACTGACTATGCCAGACACTGAACCACACCGGAGGCGTGTCCATTACATTCCACATCATGGTAATCTGGAACCAGTTTTAACGCCTACATGCATATTAGTTTTTAATTCGCCGACCTCTTACATGGGACATAGGCTGAATGAATACTGGGCTAACGTTCCGAATGTTGTGTCCGTTCTTATGCGACCGAGAGAAGTTCCCACAGACATACTGAAGACGTTCACCTCTGTTGGACTTTACAAAATAAATCAGTACATTTGGCGGGGCATGTCTCCCAATCATAACCATGATCACTACATTTGCAAACTTTCGGGTATAAGCTAAGTGGGACAACCACTATGGTTGTCACGAGGAACATGTATGTCGACGATCTATTACAGTCTGTTAATTCTGCAGAAGAAGCCAAGCGATTAGCGTGTGATGTGGATGATATGTTAGCACGCGGTATAAAAGCATTGGTTCGGTTCATGGGTCAATGTTTCTGAGATGCCAGATCAATTGAATATCCTTCATAATGAGCAAGAAGAGAAGTGCTGGGATTGAGAAGGCGGCTGGTTTCGGATAGTTTATGTTTCAACGTCAATTTGAATTTGTCGAAGATAAACAGACTGAATGTTCTAATTATAAGTTGAAGGAAATCGATCCGGCAATGGTATTCCTAAGAACTGTTGAGTCAAATAGCCATAATTTTTTATCCATTCGGATAGATTATGCCGTTTGTGTTGCAAGCTGGGTTATTGGTGAGGACATGTTTACTGCTCAGCTGGTAGAAAATAGACAGCAAGGATGGGACACGCCCCTGATTATGATCGCCAGATGTTGATTGATGTCTTCGAAAAACTCCACCAGGCTAAGGAACTCACTTCCAAAGTTTATTATGTGTGGTCGTCAACTGTCTTGTTGAGTCGCATGTGTCTACTTAATCGCGGGGGAGTGTATCACAAGTGAATGAAGTGATATGTTTGTGGTCGCTATACGGATGTGATCTAGTTGACGTTCAATTGTGGTACTGTTAAACGAGACCAAGTTTTAAATGTTAAGCTGTGTGTATCTGGAGTTTTGGCGGAACGCGACTGATTTGATTTGAACATTGTGATATTTGATACATTTGATATTTGAACATTTAATTTGACAATTTTAAGTTTGCTTCCACTTACCCGCCAATGTGTAAGTTATTATTAATCATCTGTGTTGCATGTGTGTCATGTTTGCAATCCCAGGTTCCTTGGCATTTCATACTTTATATGTGTTAAATAATCTTGGATTACATCATACCAATTGATGGCAAGGGCTAATTTTACTTAATTTCATCTTTGTTCATTATCACAGTCATCCTATTTATTTCATCGTCATATCATTCAGGCATTCATATATCATAATCTTTATTTTATGTAATTTATATCTGATTGGTGTTTTATAATGGATAGTAATGTGTCATATATTCCTGCATTTATCAGTAACTTTCTTGGCCATATATTTTTATCTACGAATTTTGTGTGTGATTGCAATTTGTCTTAAATTTGTATTTCTTTGTAATTTGTCTATCACACGCATATGGGCGCGGTGCTATTGAACCCATACATGTTATGTCACACGTGTATGGTCTTTTTTTCTTATTTTGTTTTTGTCACAATTTGGTCAGCATTATTCTAATGCTTATGTAATTATGTTCTAGGTTGAAAGAATGCAATTGAACAACCTTGGCGTGGTCGTCATTTATCCCATCGGGGCTTCCTCATAGATTGGTGTGAAACAACTATATATGAACAGATGGACAGACGGAGAGACCAAAAACATAATAATGTCCCATTTTTAAAATGGCCATATAAAAATTGGAAGCTTGTGGATGGTAGTATTAAAGTTATTTTAAGTTTCAGTTGAGAGCTCAGAAATTCAGAAGGCACTAACTCAAGAATCTGATCAACAAGAAAGAAGCAAGTTCTTGTTAGAATGATAAAAAGACCTCAACAGAAGATAAGACAGCATAGAAACAGTACAAAACAATGGAACATGCTAAAAAAGTGCATGCAGAAAATTATAAGCATAGAAGATTCCGTCGATTTTGGTAAACAGAGATCATGCTTTATCAAGGTGAAGGAAGAAGTGATGCAAACCAATGGACAACAAGAGATATGGATATTTTTAAAGCAACATATCATTTGTCAAATACAATAAAAAGAAATAAAATGGAACACCTTCGAATCAAAGAACTAAAAAACAAAAGGCAACATAATTCAAAATGTACTAAAGTAGCGACATTACCTTTGAACTGAAAAGATACTATATGAATTGGAGAATTCATGGGCACAATAGAGTTAACAAAATCAGACATGTTAGTTACACAAATATTTAACACAACATGAACTATTACTAGTATTTATCACATTTACTCAAACCTTGTCCAAAATAACTTATTCCTCCAGAAAAAAATGCTTGGGTTAGGGATTCCATGCAAAAAGACAATATCTAACAAAATAAACTTATTCAAAGATTTCCCCTTTATATCCATCTGAAAAGTCACCCCCTAGCATGTACTAGTAAGTTTATAATGGAACTACAAATGTAACAAAAACACAGAACCACAACACGAAATACTCCAATTAGTCCAAGCAGGATTTTCTTGCCCAGTGGCCATATCATGTTGTTGTTTGTTTTTTTTAAATTTGGCTTTAATGTGCATTTTAAATACTGGTGCTATTCACAATGTTAGATGTTATCCAAAGCCAAGGTGACCTGTCTCTTACAAGCCTTTCCTTACCTCTATTGATAATAGTGTCATAGATCCAGTATGGTCTTCAAAATAAGCATGGTCCTATAATCAAAATTACACAAATTCTAAGTTAGAGAACCCACTGTGAAATAATCACTTTTATATCGAAGAAAAATAATGACACTGTAATCAAAAGCACTTAGAAGTTAACTTGAATCCACATGTTTTACATTTATAAAGGTACGTAATGCTACAGCTAATCGACCCTCCTTAACGAGGTTGACATGTGGTACTACCACGGTTAGGCAGTTAGCCACAGCACTGAAACCGCGAAATACCGCAAGGTCGCGGTTGAGTTTTGGGCACCTCATGACCGCGGTGGCCCATGGTAGAGAACCGCGGTGCATGTGGTAGCGCACTTCACGACTGTGGTTGTCTTACGCAGTAACAAATTTTATGACTAATAACTTCTTGACTGGATGAACCGGCATTTATGTGCACCTAATCAGGATTGAACTATAATAAAACACACCTCAAAATTAGCCACGGCAATCAGCACTGCCATGATAGTAGATGTGGTGATAACCTTTTGTTACAATGCTGTGGTACGGTTGTATTTGTAAGTAGTATACAGTAATTGTGTAACTAACTGTGCATCGTAATTTCGGTACCAGTTACATTGTACATAACTCTCAAATGTTGAATTCATTTGTGATATACATTGCATAAATGCAAGTAGCATCATATATATAATTATATATTCATGCATACATGGTTGGAAACTAAAGCAGGTATACATATGTGTTATTAATACATACTAGTATTAAAGTGAGCTGACACAATCAGCATTTTCAAAATTCAAAACATGAAATTCATGAATGATTTTGTTGTAATTAAATTTTCTTTCATTTTATATAATTATTTTTATATATCACAAACAGCGTGATGCCAGTACTAAATCCATAAAAACTTCAGATTTGATAAAATGTAAGTTAAGAGGTATTTACATTCCATATATAGACGTCATGCAATAAACAATCGGAAAATGCACGTGAGGCACACCTTGTGTTACAAATGGAAACCCCACAGACAACTGTCACATGGGGGGGTCCCTGAGAATTACGTTGAGTCTCGACCTCTCTAAACATTAACATATTGATCATATCACAATTGAAAATGAGGTATCATAGTCAGACAAACTAAGTCAGTTGTACCCACAGCCTTGTATGGCAGAGTAACTTTCGTAACTTTAAAAGATGCTTACCTTTGATGTCACGTTTATCCATTTTGAATTTGAAGAAAATGATATTAAAAAGCACAATGTCATTTGAAATTGAATAAACCCATGTACACGGGTTCGCGCTATTGGTTCATTAAATATGAGGACAGGTTGTTGGGGTTTGTATAATGCTAATTTCCGGCTTTAAAAAATATCATTCCCATGTGACGTCATCCGGTAGAAATTATAAGTTGCCAACATGTGCAGTTAACAATGTCGCAACAATAGATACATCAAAGGGATTATGCAGCAGTTATTGAATGTGGGTCTATCATGCACATGCCCGTGCAGTGAGTAAGGGTCAAGGATGCACACTGTTTACAGTACATCGTGACATACTATCGTTCTTATATATGTTGAGTTTTCAAATACTAATATATAATTTCAGATAAATATTTTTTTAAACATCTGGGGCAGAGAACAAAGTAAAGACACACTGTGAGGTGGTGGTTAGTTCTTTATATAAAATTTTATTATCGCGTTGGAGTTGCAAGTAGCTTGTGTCGTCATATTCGGAATTGAATTTGCAGATTCTCTGTCTCCTTGGCTTACCTGTGGTCGCGTTATTCTGCAAAATTCCGCTCATGATTGAAGACGTTAGTACTCTAAAATAAATTTAGTTTCAAGCATGTAAAGAATGTAAGCTTCAGTTTCTTCATATATTAAGGCAAATTATAGGCCAACTTGAACAAAATAGATCGAAAATCGGCGTTATATCCTACACAGCCTTTAGTCTTCAAAAACAACAGTGAAAATTATTCTTACCGCCAGATTTTTCGATTGCGTTCGATACAGAAAATGACCGTGGTTTAAGAAAGTCGAGGAAAATACAACCTGCAGTGTATGCCAGTAACAAATTACCCTGGTGGACTTCCAACATGACCGTGGTCAGATACTGCGGGTTAACGTGAATGGACGTGGTGCTACCGCTTGACTGCGGTCTAGTGCGGTATGACCACGGTCATTACCGGCCCATAACCTCGTTAAAGGGGTCGATTAATTAGAGCATAGCTATATAAAGTTACATGTATATGAGAACATCACACAATCTACTCTCAGGTGCCTATAAATAATTGTGATGGCCTAATAATAGTGATGGGTGGGGATTTAGGCTGAAATTAATAATAGTGATGGCACTTTCACTCTATGTATCAATGTCAAATAATAGTGGCCGTGCTGACACTATTATTAGGTACCTGATTATACAACCCTGTATTGAATGCAGTGGTCTTGACAAAACTGATTTTAAAATAAAATGAAACTGAAGGCCAGCGCCAATGATTTAGGCTGAAATTAATAATAGTGACACTATTATTAGGTACCTGAGAATACAACCCTGTATTGAATGCAGTGGTCTAAACAAAACTGATTTTAAAATAAAATGAAACTGAAGACCAGCGCCAACGATTTAGGCTGAAATTAGTAATAGTGATGGCAATTTGAATTTCACTCTATGTCTCAATGTCAAATAATATTTTATCTCACGTGACTAAGCCTTATCCACACGTGTGATTGGTTGCTTGGCATTCACTATTATCGATAGTGTCCTCCATGACACAATAGTGGGCCTCCTAATTTTAGCACACCCACTATCGCTTGGAATATTCAGAAATCTATTTTTTAGCATGCCCACTATTCCGTAATTTGAAAGTCATTTGAAAGTAATTTGAAAGTCATCTCGGACTCGCTGCAAAAGTTCAACATTTTTTTGTCTGAAATGTCTTTGTAATCGACAACTAGGGCACAATATCAAAATGATCATAAGCAAATTATTTGTATTACATATGTTTTCTAAATTTTTGGTGATGATTTATCATGTTTTTCCTCACTGTTGTTCACAATATCAATTTCCTGAGTTCGCACTACATCTGCAGTTTTTCTAAAATAAATCTTCAGTTTGTTTTCGGTAAAAAAGTATTGTTTTGATCGGACGGCAATGTTTAACAACTACGACGCCTGCTTTCCATTGCTTTCGAAATAAGTCGATATGGTAACAATACCTCATGAAGAAGAAGATTTAAAGTTGCACAGTAAGAAGCAGGACAATTTATTGAAGGGAATTTGACCATGCAGCAAAAAATAACGAGACAACAAAATTCATACTGGAAATTCTAAAATCTTTCTATGATGAAAAGGACATACATTAAATATGGGATAAGCCGTGCAATATTTATATAATAGTGATCATGCTGATACTGTTATTAGGCACCTGAGAGTACAACCACAGTGGTCTTGATTTTAAAATAAAATGAAACTGAAGACCAGAGCTAACGATTATTATCAGTATATTACCAAAATTATACTAGAGTGGTGACACAGGTGTTCAAAATTCAAATTTACACTGGAGGAGCTACATGCAAATGAAGAAATAAGTAACACAATTTAAACCAAGAAATTGAGGAGCGAAGATATCTAGGGTTTGGGATGGAGAACATTTATCAACTTTTAAGAACTAGAAAGGTCTACACTGAATCACAGGGGAAGAACATTCCGACAGACTCGATTTAGATTAATTTTCAGAAATATATGACTTTAAACTGGAATCTTGTACTCTACCCTTAAAATTCAGTATAATCTTTTCTGAACATGATTCTATAATAACATATATAAATAAAAGTCACTGTTTGGCACTTCTCAAAGTAGGCTTTATGTACACAATTAAGACAATTGCCTGGACTTGATATCCTCTAGAGAATAATTCTAAATTATTGGACTGAAAAACTCTTTTTTAACCCCGTCAGGTACCTTGATTATATTTGTGTGCCAGGGACATTCTAATCTAACCTTTAACTCTTTCGTTGCCAGGGGCCGATATTTTCGGCCCTAAAATTGCCAAAAAATTGCGTCGAAAAAAGAAAAAAAAATTTAAAATATTTGTTTTTCTAAAATTGTTTTGGGACATGAATAAAGAGGTGATAGCGAATCTAAAAACACCAGGGTCAGTCATTTTGGGTATTTTTTAGACCTAGATCCATCACCTGGAAATCATAGGACAGTGTCTAAAAAGTGAAAAAGCTCCGGCAACGAAAGAGTTAATACTATTAAAAGTGCCTATTAATAGTGTTTTAAGACCGTTTATTTCACGGTATTGTATAACAAAAAGGGGCGTAAACTCAAGCCACTCACTGACTAGTGACTATACAATGATTTAAATGAGTATTTGGGACTAATATGCATATAATATAATATTTATTTTTATACATTTGCTTGAAAACTGTCCAAAAATTACTCGACAACAACAATTGGTATTATTTGCATTCTGGCTATTAAATCTGCCATCAGTAACATTACTTGCTACTCAACAGACTTTCAAATAATGGAAATCTGGTTCTACGACTGAGAGACTACAAAAAAACAACAAAAACATTTGAGTACAATATCCCTTTAAGTTAAAAACAAAATTTAAACATTTTTTGGGTTAAATTGAGCAAGGAGTTGAATCTCAAAAAAACAAATTGAAAGAAAGTGTCAATGACACTGTAGCTCAATTTGGGAAGGAGTTTATTTTTTGCTGAGCAATGAATAGAATTATATAGAAGAGGGAAAGCCAAAATTTACAGTAAAGGTCTTGTATTGTGTAGATAAAATTATTTTCAGATCACCAATAAATGTGGGCTGCAGGGTGTGGCGATAGATACAAATTTGATATCCAAGAGGCTACTGGCAGCCATGTTCTAAAAAGAATTCCGGAAATAATCGATGGCTCCAATCTAGAGAATACCCCAAAGATCCATATGAAGTTTGGTGATGATTGAATGAAGGATGTTGCCCAGTGTGTGCCAAAGGATTTAGTCATGCAAAGAGTAAAATCCAAAATGGCCAGTGGCAGTCATGTTTTTTCTACAAATTTCGAAAAAAAAATTGATGGCTGCCATCTAGAAGTCACCATGAAGATCCAAATAAAGTTTGGAGATGATCAGATGAACATGGCTACCACATCGATATGGGTTTGCAGCGTGTCGCCTGTTATTGAATCTTCACAAGCAGTGGCAATTGTCGGATTGCTCGCGGTTTCAAAACCCACACCAAGTTGTGACCCTTGAACAAGGTCGCTCGTACTGTATCGGCTTCGCATCACTCATGCGTTAAACGAGTACCAGTCAGCTTGTCAGATGAGTATCAGAGCATGTTCTGATCAAACTAGAGCAGTGCATGCAATGGCTTTTACAAATGACTGGGGTAATATTGTACCAAGCATGTTAGAGCAAGTAATAAGTAGTGGTATATATATGCGATCATACGAGTTTCCAAAGCCACCAACTAGTTTCAATCCACCTAACGAGTGTACAAAACCATATACTGAGTTACAAATCACCCACCTATTTTGGCTGACAGAGAGCGAGATTTTAAGTTGTTTATGTTAGGCTATGAGTCTGTTCTAAAAAAAAAAAATTAAAGAATTCCTCTGTATTATTTCCTCTGTATTGGAGTATCATGAAAAGCCATGTGCTACTGACTGTTTTCTTTTATTTCAGAAGAAACTATATTTGACTACACACTGTGACTACTATTTTTGAATAAGCCTTCTATACACTTCAATCTCTCTTGATAAATTGTATCCTTTATTTTGGAAAATATCTTGAATGGGGTGGACTCAATTGTGTTATAATGCATGAGCCATTATAAAATGCCATCTTCTGATGGTTCAAGGTCCCTCATTTTTTAAGAACATATGTATATCTTTAATAAGTAGAATGATAAATATACTTTTAATCCTTTCTTCTATGTCTATGTGTTTGAGGGCTCACTATATGAATGCACTGATTCCCGGTAGATTCCTGATAGATATGACAGTTGAGAAGCTATAATTGTTCAAGTGACTCATAATTCAGTCACCATTTGTCGAGGTTGTGAAATTTGAACACCTCGACTCCTCAGAACAAATTCTCCAACAAGAGATGGACTGTTGTCCAGTGCATACCGCTATGTGGCATACCGCATAGTGTGGGCATACCTAAAACCTATGACTGATATACTCAGACAGATGAACCCAAAAATGAGCATTTTCAAATAAACAAAGATGAATAACAATAGAATGATAAAGCTAAACAAAATGATTGAACATATGCCATTGAATGTCCTTTGGTGAACAACCATACCAAATTTCATTGAGATCCGAGCATTACTGTTCAAGTTATGGCCTTCGCAGACATCGGACAGACCTAAAGACCAACATTTTCAGATAAACAAAGATGTATAACTCTAGAAATGAAAACATGAACAAAACGATTGAACCCTCTATTGAATGCCCTCGTAGTGAACATCCATACCAAATTTCATTGAGATCCGAGCACTACTGTTCAAGTTATTACCTAAACAGACATTGTACGGACCAAAAAGCCAACATTTCCAGATAAACAAAGATGAATAACTCTAGAATGGAAAATCCGAACAAATCATTGGAAACTCTATTGAATGTCCTCATAGTAGTACACATCCATACCAAATTTCATTGAAGTACAACCACTACTGTTCAAGATATGACATGAACAAACGTCGGACTGATGTCCAGACACACCGACACAGACGGGTGCAAAACAGTTTACCCCTCTTTTTGTTTAAAAATGGGGTAAAATTACTAAAAAAAAAAAACTTTAGTGGATATCGGCGAATAAAACATCAATGTCAGTGCCCCTCCTTTCTCCATACCTGACCGAAACGGCACCAAAGGTGGCGTCTTTGGCCTACATGATTTGATTCATTGTATCATTGGAAAAGAATGTGTATGAATTTGGTGGAAATTAATGCTATTAAAACATATCTGTATCAGCTTTGGTGCCCCACTCCTCCCCATTGATGACTTGAACTTTTGACATATTTAAACAGCATCCATTGGGCTCCTGATACCATGAGGATGACTATATATATAAGTTTGGTGGTAATCGGCAACTAAATAAATTCTTATCAAATTTAGTGCCCCACTCCATCTCTCATCCAAACGTCACCAATTTTGCATCTTTAAATAACACGATTAAAGATTCCTCATATCATGGAGAAGAATATGCATTAATCTGTGCCCCGCTCTTCATCTCGAACGGCGCCATATCATAGAAATGATTATGTATAAGTTTGGTGGAAAATGGCGACTAAAATATTTCATCATTTTTGTTGCCTCTCCCCATATTCTGGCCCTGACACAAACAGCGTCACTTTAGAAAATTCTAACCCAATCATTATCTTCATCATAAAAAGTTACCCCTATTAGACCCCTTTGGTGCTATCTAGATGGTCCCATGTGAAGTTATATATAACACAGACAAACAAAGACATTCACAAATAGAGGCACCAAATGTGGCATCTTTAACCCACATGATTTGATTCATTGTATCATTGGAGAAGAACATATATGAATTTGGTGGAAATTTGCGCTTAACATATTTTTATTAGTTTTTATTACCCTCCCTATCCCTGACTCAAGCAGTGCCACTTTCGACATCTTTAAACCACACAATTAGACACGTAATGAAGATGACTATATATAAAATTGGTGGTAATCGGCAACTAAATAATTTGATACCAAATTTAATGCCCTCCCCCCCCCCCCCATCTCTCATCTAGACAGCACCAATTTGGCATATATAACCACACAATTAGATTCCTTGTATCACGGAGAAGAATATGTATCAATTCGGTAGAAATTGGCAGTACAAATATGAATTTTGGGTGCCATACTCCCCATGCATGCACCCCTGACTCATATTTGGCTTCATTAAATCACACGATTATATTCCTTGTATCATGGAGAATATGTATCAATTTGGTGGAAATCAGAGCTAAACTAAAATATTTTTATTTATTTTGGTGCCACTATCCCCTTACATGCACCTCTAACTCAAACGCGCCACTTTTAAAATCTTTAAACCACACCATTAAATTCATCATATAATGAAGATGATTGTGTATAAGTTTGTTGGAATTCGGCTAAAAAAAAAACATTTTGCTGCTCATGCCCCTTTTCTGCCCCGACAACAACAGCACCACTTTAGAAAATTCTAACACACATCATTATCTTCCTCGTAAAAAGTTACCCCTGTTTAGACCCCTTTGGTGCCATCTAGATAGACCCCCATGAATTTCTATGGAACACAGACATTCGCAAATATAGATATAGATGCTTGATGTGCTCAAGATTCATATTAAAAAGCATAGATTCCATCATGTGATGTACTAGCTAAACAATTAAGTAGTTTTCTGTGTAGGTTCTACTAAACTTTCCATCTCCTGACATAACTCAGGCATGGATACCCTTAAAACACTGAAATTTGTCGACACCTCATAGGAACAAATCTGTGACCGCCTTTGAGGCAGCTATCTGATTCGAGTTTCAATTTGATATTAACATCGGCCTCCCGATTCGATATCGGATTTTCAATTTGCAGAAAATTCCATATTCGCAGGGCCCTGTTTTACCATGCAAAACAAAAAATAAAAAAATAGCAAGGATGAAGATAGAATTGCAGTCAAAAGAAAATAACAATCATCAAAATCAGTGACACCAGAATTGAATGTCCAACTACATGTGTACCTGCAAGATATCAAACATAATAAACTGAAAAATGTGTTTGGCCCACATTTTTAATGATAAAACATAAAGTAAACAGTTAACTTCTGAAATAATTATGCCACATAACCATATAAAGTAAAATAAAATTACATACAAATGTCCCATATCCATCCTCCATTAGGCACACGTTCCTCGAGTAACACCAAACACTAAAACAGGGGAGACATGAGACAGAACTATTGAGCTGTGCACTTGTTTGCTATTAGTAAAATTTCTACAAGCTTGGTGATTATATAAAGCCACTGCATACCTGTCACACACTGTGTAGGTAGGACTAATTTATATATAGCCATTAATAGAAGGTTGGGAGTAGCTCATGTGGAAATATGTTAATCTTGAGATTGAGAAACACCATGACCGTTGTTTATATGTGTCAATTCACAGCAAAGCTGTTATGAGCGCTCACACGGATTGCTGCTCATACTGACCGTTCCACTTTTCGGAGATTCTGTCACCACATCGGTTGGTCCACCATTGTCATCTCCTGCAAAAACATGGAGAGCATTAATATTTATATAAACATCAACTACATGTTTTTATTCCTTTGAAGCTGAACAATGATACATGCTCATGAGATATAAGCAGACCAACAAACATATAATACAAGCGCAGATAGGATTCCTATTCATCAGTAGGAAATGCACAGATAATAAGTTTACAAAACGGCCTATCAACTGGACACCTGTGGTCATTTGTTGAACTTATTATCTGTACATTTCCTATTAGGGAAATACTCATCAAAGGATATTTACTAAAGAAAAAGGGTTAAAAATACATGTTGAAAACTGTTTCATAGATGGAATAACACCAAGATGAAATCCATATAATATTACCCAATCAACTATAAATTTGTTTTAAAGTCTTTTATGGGAGAAATTATTTAAGTGGTTTCCACCCTGAGCTATCTCTAAACCAGTGCACCACCTGAAGGAATCTATGATATCTGAATCCCACATCAAGCATATCATATAACCAAAAAAATGTCAAAAAGTTACTTTAAAATCATATATTTAGAAGGGAAATTTTGTGAGGAGCATTCTCAGCCAGTATACAAATTGAGTGGAAATAAATAACTGCCATAAAAAGTACAGGATCTGAACTAGTAAAATGCTCAAATGACTAATTGAGAGCAAAATTGCTTCATGAATGTTTAATGAAGAAAGCACCCCATTCATGAATTTTCAAAAAATCAATCATTTATCATCCTTCACAACCAAGGTATGTTATAGTATTATAACAACACATGTTTACCCTCACCATATGAGAGATATATTTGAATTATGTTAAAAAAAAACATCTAATTTGCAATGAGTTTGACAAGAAGTATTTGCAAAAAAAACACACTGCATTATAATCTACATGTAGCTTATTATCCCAACTAGGGTCTACATTCAGTCTTCTATCTGAAATCATAAATGTCTGCGAGAAAATAAATAAAACATTTTTCATTGCATATTTTATTTTTTTTGGTGGTCATTTGCAGTTCTTCTAACTATTTTTTGTCATGTGAAGGACCAAAACAACATAAAACAACAAAAATATTATTCAACCACGTTTGAAATAATCTGACAGAGAAACACTCAATACTGATTCATCGTTTCAGACATTATGTTCTTTTATGGTGACTTTTCCTCCAAAAACATAGTTCCGCAAATGGCTACCAAAAAAACTACAAAAATAATGAAGACTTTCAAATTTATTTAGTCATGATTTCAGATAGTAGACCGAGTGTAGACCCTAGTTGGGATTATCCCAACTAGGGTCTACAGTCGGTCTATGCTAGATATATAATGCAGTGGTTTTTTTTTTGCAAATACTTCCTCTAGTGACCTACATGACAAATGGTTTTTTTTTTAACCACTTTTTTTTTACATAATTCAAACATATATCTCTCATATTGTGAGGGAATTAAAACGTGTGTTGTTATAATACTATAGCATACATTGGTTATGAAGGATAATGATTTTTTCCTTCAAATGAAAGTTCACGAATTAACAGAATGTTAGTTGGTTGCTGGAAAATCAAGAACTGTTAAATTGAAGAACTAGCCCAATGAAAACAAATGTTGATATGCAAGTCAAGCATGGTGCAATCAACTGTAAATATGCCCCAGTATTAGGGATAGGTCAGCTTGGGATTTGGCTATGGACAAATGACCTAAAACTGATCTCAGCCCAAAGGTTTATATCAGTTCTTGCAAAATGGATGCTTACAATTTTCAGGCACCCAACTAACATTTATATGTTAACATTCTTGAAGCAGTGTTGCTCTCTAATAAATAGTCATTACTAGTTCAGATCATGTACTTTTTATGGCAGTGATTCATTTCCAATCAATTTGTATACTTTATGAGAACGCTCCACCCAAAATTTACCTAAATATATGATTAAAGTCATCTTTTTTACATTTTAATTGTAACACATTTTCCCCCAAATTTATAATAAAGGATTACAGTCAATTTTGCTTTATTGCAGAGCATCAGCACAAATACAGTGTATTGTTTATGTTTCGTTTCATCAATTTTTTTGTTTTAAATAGAATATGACTGTAAAGAGCTTCGTATATATTAATTTTATTTATTCCATATTATATTATCATCATCTACAATTGTAAAATGTTCCAAGAATAAAACGATGTTCTTGCCGGGAACGGCAACCCCCATTGATAATATACTCACTACATACATATTTCAATTGAGAATATATTCAATAAAAACACCAGTTAGAAATGCATTACATATATGTAATATTAAACAAATAAATAAACATTAAATACCCACAAACTATCAGTTAATAGCCACCAAAAACTGGTAAGAAAAACGCCAATGTTTCCCAATAAAAAACTATTTTCAATCGTTTCACATTTATAATAATTCTATTCATTAACAGCACCATTTCTATTTTACATAAATGTATGAGTGCAGTGTCTTCCAGTGAAAATAAAAACATGCCCTGACAAAAAGTCAATGAGAAACAATTGAGTATCAAGTGTCAAACATCAAAAGTTGACAGAATGTGGCATCACTGTATGTTCACTTATATTTAGTAATTACAGTAAACCAAGCCAATGGATGAACCATGTTATAAAGGGGGAGACGCACATTTTGCATAAATCCAGCCAAAAATGGCACGATATTTTCAACAAAGAATTTATCTGGATCTATCTGGCAAAAAATCTCGAATTTCACATATCATCTTCACTGTATGTAGAATCTGAGCAATTATTAAGAGACAATAAAAACAATGGATTTTAATGCATTTGATAGGTTGAACATTTTATTTATTTTGTGTCCCTTTCGGTACAAAGAACTGTTAATAGGAAAATTAATAATTTCACACAAAACTCCAATAACCAAATAGCTTATTGTCTTGGCTCTATGAGAGGAGGCTTCATTTGTATCATAATGTTGAGTTAGATTTTTAATTGCATATAAATATAGCATCATACCCCCATATATTATAATGAAGAATAAAGCAGTCACAAATATTCCATCCCAATGAAAACAAATATGGATATGAAGTGTGGTCGACTCAAGCAGGAGCAATCAACAGGAAATAGGCCAGAGTGTTAAGAGATATGGTGGTCTGCTTGAACTTGGTTATGAACCCATGACCCACAACTCATCTCAGCCCAATTGTTCATTGATCAACAGGCATGGCATGAAAATCCTCAAATATAGAAAAATAATTATGGGTAGTTGACTTTCTTAATGAAAATAATAATTAAATTTCACAAATTTCACAAATGAGATATGATATCATGGATGTATGAACTGCACTTTTGAAAAAAAATATATTTTACAGAAGTCTTGGGACCTGAAAACAATTAAATATTTAGATATATTTCAAACCATAATAGTAAAGTAAATGAGGTTATAATATCTAATCGGTCAATGGTTCTTAAATATTGTATCACAATAATCGCTTGTACCAAATTTCACTAAAATATTCCTAATAGATTTTGAGAAAATCCATTTTGAAATACCAGGAAATTTTTACAAACGTGAATCTGACCCTTAAGAGTATAATCAGCATCTTGAGCAAGTAAATCTACCATTTGTAAACAAGTGGTTCTTAGTAAAAAATTTTAAAGAATGCTTGGTAAATATGAATATATTTTTGCTGTTCATCATTCTTCACAGTGCTCAGTACATATTTCCATATTTTTTTCTTAGAAATTGGGGATGAATATTTTTTTTTTTTTTTTTAAACCTCTATAAAGTTCACATTTTGTTTTTCTAAGATAGTCCATCATTGAATTATACTCTTAAAATGGTGCATCCATTGTCTTGGTTAATAATGTGATTACTAATATAAGTGAACGGAATCCTTTATTATTACTCTATCAAATTTTGGGGAAAATGGGTTGACAAAGCCTTTAAAGCTAGAAAATGTTTTGACATGTGTATATCAGTATATTCTCATGAGACAGAACCATTACTTGGTAGAAGGCACACAAGTACCAGTCTACTATCCATTAATTCCATCCTGCATGAATAATATATTCTCAAGAATCACAAGATATATGAAAACAAGGGTTGTGAATACACCTGGGATCATAATTGGTTAACCAGTTTCTGCATTTGATATATAACCATGCATATTAACTTACCAATACATAAATGGGTGTTTGTCCCCCCCCCCCCCCCCCCCCCATAACAAGCTTAATATAACCATACAGAGACAGACAATGATGGTAATTCTCAACAATATTCTAATAAAATGTGGCTCACTTCAGCTGTGTACCATTACTATCAATCAAAATTCTGTATATACTAGTAGGTCTTTGCTCAAGTCCAGACCACAAATGATAACAGAATTGTATTCAATATCCGACAGACAATTCCGACTCTCATTACAATAAATCCATGTAGGGTGAATTATGCAGTTGGGATTTTCACAAGGAAGTCCATACTGTCAAGGAAATAATATCTGAAATGGCAATAAAAGTAATATCAACATTATTAACCCTTTGAACCCGTAACACCGATATTTAGGTGCAAACGAACCGTGACTATATCCCGTAACACCGATATTTCGGTGCAGCGACGACATGATTTGGTAGCAAATTTATATATAGTATAACGAGCGTCTGACCCACTGATTTATATTTAAATTGCCCCCACATATGTCAGCGGCGCCCATGGTGCGTATGGAATGGTTGACCGCTAGTATCGGGTAGAAATATATGCGCATGCGCATAGCATATAATCTACAAAAACATACGATATTTTAAGCGAACTATGCCGCTATATTTACGGCATATAATTTTGTGTTCCCCGTGTGTGTACAGAACAGATGTAATTTAGACACACAATTTCAGTTTAAATTACCCTCGTGTATTAACCAGTGTTCTGCTACATATGGGGAAGGGTCTATCGCATATGAAGTTGATTTATTCGCGCATGCGCAGACTAGCGCAATGACAAATAAATGGTTTATAACGTACTTATACACGACATACCCACTAATATATATATTTAAATTGGCCTATCGAAGTCAGCGCTGGCAAAGGTGTCTATATGGATTGGCTGCCCGCTAGAAATGGCTAGGAAAATATGCGCATGGGCGCAGACTATAATTCATTTTTAAAAATGCGTTTAAGTTAAATGTGGCGCTATATGACATTTTGTTGCATGTTTCACATGTTAGTATAGTAGACACAATCTAGACAGCTTACTTGAACAATGGGGCCACGATATGTTACGGGAAATTACGTTGTTTCTGGTCTCTGTAATATCAGTCTCTGTTGTGCCACATGCAGCAAAAAGTCTATCGCATATCAAGTTGACTTACTCGCGCATGGTCAGGAATATCTTAATTTCACATTAGGATATACCTGACCATGCGCGAAACGCAATTCGCTGATGTATAATTACAACGTTATAAGCTAGAATTCGTTTATCCTGCAAATTTCGGGTAGTTGCCTAGTAACCGTTTCTAAGGCGAGATCGGGTGGCAAAGTCTCCCGATCTTACAATGATCAGTGGTCCGTGCATGCATATATCATGCCTGCACAGTTTCAGGTAGGTGTCCCCTTTCAACATAACCAACACCATGCGACTAGACACTGTCTAAATTAAGGCAAAACATACCACTGAATGGTTAGTGCAATTGTGTCATTCGATCAGTTGTGGTATTTGCTTAGCAACCGTTGCTACCCTTAAATGGGATATTTGGTTCACTATTCTGGTCGGGTATATCTCAAATTTCACGTTAGGGTAGTACCTGCATCAAAAAACGCAATCACTGAGGTTGAATTACGACGCTATAAGCTATATTTACATTTTCCAGTCAATTCCGGGTAGTTGCCTAGCAACCGTTACCAAGGAGTTGCCGCGAGGCAAAGTCTCGCGATCTTATAATGATCGCTGATCCATGGGGGACAAACCTGTAAAGTTTCAGACCGGTGTCGCAATTTCAACATAATCAACACCATGCTACTAGAAACTATCTAATTTAAGCGGACATACCACTGGGAGTCCCGGGTCAGGGTGTCGATCACTGTGGGGCGCCAGGGTTCAAAGGGTTAAGGACTATGGAATCTCGATTTTCAAATGTGTCAACACAACAACAGTGATTGAAAAGAGTCAGCCCAGTCAGAGGGCCAACAAGTTTGGAGTTTGGGATGATACCCGGGAAGATTTGAAAGGGCTTCCTCTCCTACAACCCACTTTTGTATGCTGTAATTCCGCTAGGGTTTGTGAGTAGATTGCTATCTGCCCATACACAGTAGGTGTTTGCCTACTGTGTATGGGGTGCATGCCACCACAACAAGAAGCAAAGCCACCCCCCCCCCCCCCCCCCCCCCAATCCGAACATGGGCCTGCGACGAAGACTTAACTTGTTTTCTTTTATGAGTTGTGTGTGTCGTTATATATATTATTTTGAGTGATGAATTGTTGTAACCTGGTGTCCTGTTCTGTGCTTGCATGGACTCCAGTTGCCTTAGTCACAGACACTTTGTAGAAAACAATGTTTACATAATATATATATAGACAAAGCCAGACATCTTTCAGTTTCCGATTCCGTAAATTCGTTGTATTTCTGACTCACTGAACCGATTATGGCCGCGTAAACGGCATTGTCGCTTGTTTTTCTTCTTCCAAGAAAGAAAACCTCCTTACACTGTCAAATGCAGTGGAATGTCCAAAGAGAAACTTTTGTATACTTTGAAGTGAGAAAATTGCTTCGAATCAAACCATCGACATGAACTCTACAGCTACTAATCAGCAGCAAATGTGACCCTCTTTCTCACTGGTCGATATTTAATATACATAATGTTTTTTTTTCTGACCGTGTTTTCGTAATTTTGGCAATTTTGGGATTACACCTTCTACCAATGGATGGTTACAAAGAGCCAAAGTTCATGGAACTATTACAATATTATTGGTAGCCAAAGGTAATAATAAAATAAAAGGTCAGCCAACCACAGTGTCCTCCGACAATGTGGCAAGTCGATGCTGCTTTGTTAAAGAAATTAAAAAACGTTGTTGAAATTTTTTAAGTCGAAAAGTGTTAATAACTCCGTAAAAAAAAAAAAAATTCCGTCATCTATATACATGTTGCACATCTCCAATATGTGGGTAACAACACCCTGAAGTTTCAAATATCTACGATCAAAACTGTAGGAGGAGTTCATTACATCATGAAGGTACCCTCATACAGAAATTATAAAAATTGTTGAAATTTTCTAAAAATGTTGAAATTTTCTAAAAATGTTGAAATTTTCTAAGTCGAAATGAGTTAATAACTCTGTCAAATAATAATTTTTCCGTCATCTATATACATGTTTCACATGTTCAATATATGGGCAACAATATTTTGAAGTTTCAAATCTCTGGGATGAAATCTGTAGGAGGAGATGATTACACCATAAAGGTACTCAAAAGTGTGATGGACGGACAAACGGACGGAACGACGAACGGACGGACGGCTCATTTCAATAGTCCCCCGAAAATTAATTTTTCGGGGGACAATGACAACTTCAGCACAAAAGACCCCAAAGCACACCAATGGTCTGTACATTCTACACGTTTCACTTCCATGAATTCTAAACACATTCCCGCAATTCTACCTGAGTTGGGCAAGTATATCAACATAATTTGGTACATTTATTATGCAATAGTAAACGTATAGTAAATAAGGCTACTCTGTTTACCATGTCACCGTGTCAGTATTCTTTAAGGTGCAGTTATTGGGCATTTTTCTTCGCTTCAAAAGTTCAGAACGTGAACACGCGGTTGCAAGTGTAGGACAACAAAAAGTTGGGAATTTCCAAGTGTTGATAAATTTCATTAAATATCGACCAATCAGAAAGAGGGTCATATTTTCCCCCACATTAATGGCGATTCACATCATGTTAATGGTTCGTGCAGAAAGATTTCTACCACTTGAAAGTATAAAACAATTTTATATCGGCATTCCACAACATTTTACACGATAAGGATGGTTTCTATCACTTTTGGAAGTAAAAATATACGCGACAATACCGTTTTTACCCAACCATAATCATTGCAGTGAGTCAGAAATTCAACGGTGACTGCTATACCACGCTATTCTGTACCGAAGTTTGTCACCCCTGTGGTATGTATATAAGGTATATTTTGAAATATTGTTCTACAAGCTCCCCATGGCCTTACGTCTGTTGTATTCCGGGCATGTACTACAGACTCAATGCTAGGAAGAGGGTGCAATGCCAGCCAGTCGACTTGAGGACTTTGCTAACCCAATTTTCCACAAATTTGATCGAGTCAAAATAAAGGTTTATTTTCACTTTTATTAGTAATCACAGTAACCAAACCCATTGATGCAATATTTTCAGAGTATAATTCATGGTGGAATATGTTAGAAATACTAAATGTGAAATTTATAGAGGTTTTTAAAATCTATTTTTTCGAACCCAAATTCAACAAACACAAAGTCCATATCTAAGAAAAAAATATGGCAATGTATACTGAACACTGTGAAGAATGATGAACAATATCAGTTAAGTTATACCAAGATATAATGTCAGTTGCTAAAAAAATCACAACTTTATTCTGGGAGTGGTCAACTCAGCATCTTTCCTAACTAGTACCTTTATTATATCTCTGGAATAAAAATTAATTTCCTCTATAACCCACATTTTCTGTAGTAAAGTAACACCCAAAAAGTATTAAAAAAAACCAAACATTTTCCAATAGTCAATGTTCCAATATTCTTACAGGTAAAGTCATCTCGGGGGATGTTTCAGGCCCCTGTGCCATATTATCTACAGACCTGCCCAAATACTCCAACCTGAAATAATTATTCCTGTCAAGTAATGTTGTGTATTAAATGTTCTATGGCCTGAGGAACAGTTTTGATGAGCTGGACATGATCTGAACAACTATAATCATCCAGTCAGAAATGACACCACATGCAATGAGTGGATAATCTGTACAGGTCAACCTGGTTGATCAGTCGACCATGCCATATAAAGGTCTTTCCTTGAAGGAGACATAATGGGCGAGAGAACCTACTTATAAAGTGACAAAACAGGGGATTATTTCAATGATTTCATAACAAGTTCAGGTGATCCTTCATTTATACAATGTGTAGGCCAACAGCAGCTCCCCCCCCCCCATGTCTGAGACAGAAAAGAGGGGTGCACAGTGAAGAGCAGGAAGATTTATAAGACTATTGTTTTCAAATACAAATACATGTATGCACATTTACATGTACTTACTTACGTGCAGATGGATGGAGCACATTCTAGTTGCCCCTATTCCTGCATAGATGCTCATGCAGGCACTATTAAAGATCAGTGTCTCACCCCCTATTAGCAATGAAAATTTCGACAAAACAAAATTCTGTACACTGGGCTGAAAAACTAAATTCTGCCCAATCAGGGACCCAGGGCTTTTTTAAAGGAAATCACTTCCAGTATTTTTATGGAGACAACTGGAATATTTGGGTATCACTCTTAATTCTGACTACATGTAGTGTATACAAATATCTCGGTGACATGACTATTTGGTGCATATCCAATATTTCTCTGTTAATAACCATGTCACTAAGGGTCAGATGCATGTTTTGCCAAAATGTCCTGGTATTTCAAAATGGATTTTCTCATAATCTGTCAGGAATTTCTTTGTGAAATTTGGTACAAGCAATTATTATGACACAATGTTTAAGAACCATTGACCCATCGGATATTATAATCTTTAATGTTTGCTTATACTTTTATCAAATTTTCTGGCATGAACAATATTTAAAATTTCACTGTTTTCAAGTAACAAGAGCTTCTATAAAATAGATTTTGTTCAAAACTGCAGTTCATATACCGGTATCCATGATATATCTCAAGATCATGAGAGAAGACTTAATTTTTCTTAAATTGTGAGATTGAATGATTATTTTCATTTATAAAGGCAACTACCCATACAAAATGTTCTTTGCATGTATTTGAGAATTTCCATGTCATGCCTGTTGATCAATTAACAATTGGGCTGAGATGAGTTCTGGGTCATGGCTTAATTCATAACCAAGTTAAAGTTGACCACCATATCTCTTAACACTGAGGCCTAATTTCAGTTGATTGCCCCCTGTAGTCTGGCTGTTGAAGGGTTGAACCCGGAAAAAATTCTTAACAAGCTGAATTTGGTGTCATTCGAAGCAGAATAACCCCCTGGTGAACATATCCAAAATCCGCTAAAATCCGCTTTGGGGAATTTTTGTTATTCAAGATGGCGTCCAACATGGCCGCTTGAAAGTTGAAAATTTCGAGAAGTCTATTGTTTGACTCACACAATAAAACTATCAACCCGTTTTATAACCAACATTCCTTTTGTAGTGTATACAATATATTTCCAGAGCAAACTATGTTGTTTCCGGGTAAAAGATCTAAAGATGGCTGCCAAAATGTCACCCAAAACCGGAAAATGTGTTTTTTCTTTATTTTCCCACTAATTTTCCATATTATGAATCTATTGACTTTGAATCTCCCACCCGAACGAAAGATACATCTATTGAGTGTTGAGATTGCTTTCTGGCTATACAGCCACATTCAATCCAGTTTCTGATCAACAACCGTTTGCTCAAAATTCGTGCAAATCTCCTCACGACAATCCTCACAGGCAGTGACGCACTTAAGTCCATTTTTGCAACAGGAACATTGATTTGTGCAACAAGGCTTTCTTGGCGACATTTTATAATTTCATTGAATGAATTTAAGAATATTTCTGGTGCTGGTTCTAGGTCAGTCATTATTGGGATAAGTATTGACCCCTGCAGTTTCCATCCCCAATGTCTTGGTTCTAGATATATGTTCCCGAGATATGTCCAGATTAAAACCTGTAAGTGAACCATAAGACTATGGAAATAGGCTGCCCTCTCTGTAGGTGCCAATTTCTGAGGTTCGATAGCAGACCGGCCGGAGGAAATCATGGTCATGAACTTCGCGTATCTTGTTGTTCACTGGTCTTGTGTTTTGTGTTTGTTAAGTCTGTCATTGTGCCGTGTATTTTGGGCACACCTGTGCATGCAATAAACCCATTGATGGCGTACAGATTCAGTTATTCCCCTTCCTCGCGTAAGTCCACCCCGACTTTTGGTGGAACGCATCAAGACTTGCTCAATAACTAGGTCACTTGATAGTCCTGCCCAAAACCTACTGCTCATTCGAATAGTATGAACACCATCCTCTATAAAACATTTGTTTAACCACGGATATTTCTTGGGTAAGTAAAGCATCATTTGCAAATACAAGCGACATCTCTTCGCATAGTGCACGTGCCCAGTGGCGGCAAACAAATTCAACATTTTTCCTTCTAAATGGAGATTCCAATCTCCTGTTCTCTCAGCTCGAATAAAATCTTTCAACATTTCTATGTACTCCATATACTGTATCCAAAGTTTTGCATGTTCTGGATTTCTCGCCAGGTACGTCTTGTAATATAACATAAGTTCGTTCAATTTGAGCAGTTCTATTGAATCGGAAACAGCCGAAACTGGGATGGTCCCATCAAACACTTTTTTCATACAGATCATTTATCGCTTTCACTTCAGACATTTGATGTCGAAGGTATTTCGATATTTAACGTTGGCGGTACTTCAACATTTGATTTTGCAGATAATTCGGTATCTGTTTGACCCCGCATCATCGGCTGTCGACTTGGAAATTTCATTTGAATCCTCAGAGATAAATTCACCCCAACAGCTTGTTAGTAAGGGCTACGCCCACAAGGAAATGACCTCTGAGTGTTCGCGAGAATGCCTTCCCGGAAAGCATTGTGCCAACTACGTTAGAGCCATAAGCGTTTTCAAGAGCCTCATCTAACCCCGACCCATTCATCATGGTACCAATGCTACCCATGAAACTCATCAGATGGAAGCCGCCAAGTCTACAAACTATTCCTAGTGACTTGGCTTCAATTATCTCAACCGCTTTGAACCAAAGTGGCTGGTCAAGCATGGAGTCACAATTCCGAACGCATGATTCTGAATATACATCAAAGTGGAAAACAAACAAGACTCATCTCATGGGTTGAGGTCTATTATCGGTAGAAAAAGAACTTCTGACTTGGCTGAAGGTTCTGAGCGATTTGAAGAAAAGATGTGTTCCGTGAAACGAGACCAGTTCGGTGTATGCTTCATTGCTCGATTCGAAAGCCAACCGCAATGCCATAACAAATCAGTGTTCAAACCTGGAGGCAGTGTGTATGGGTTTTGTAACTCAAGCATGGGTCGGTACTTTATTGTGGATAATTCCAACTTTTTAGGTTTCAAATAGTGTATGATAGGCACACCTTTGTCTTTGATTAGTTCTTCAACCATAACACGTTTTTGACGAGTGATCACTTTTGATGTAGGTGTAAGCAGGGTCTCGTCCTTCGAAGTTGATACTGAGATTATCCCCATACCATGAAATGAACCTTTACCACCAATAGTAGCGACGTTGTGGTCGACGTTATCTGCTACCCACTGAGTAAAGGTACCTGGAAAATACTCCACTGGTGTTCTCTCAAGACGTTCCACCTACATCACTGATTGCTTGTACCTGCTTACTTCGTCGTAAGTAGTTGAAACCCCCAATTTAGACAGTTCATCAACAAGCCACCTTGACCCGAACACGTGATCCATTTCAACCCCAATACCAAAAAGGGTAGTGTGATAACAGACCGGGACCTCGCATATTGCTCGATACTGTGACCAATGCTATTCTGTTTGATTTCAGATGGAACTCCAGTATCTCCAGAAACATTTGTAAATGGCGAGGAATCCATTTATTTCTGTCTTCAATATTCCCTATCTCTTCGCTGGTGGGGTAGGTTTTCTTATCATATGTCATTTCCCACAACTTTGCCCTAATCATCGTCGCGGCGGTCACAACAACTCTGTCTGCCTCCTCCTCCATGTCATCTTTCTTATCCGCATACCACTTGTCATTTATCAGGTACTTGGCCATATCTTTGAAGCAAATGACGTTGCTACGCCCTTCGACTTCAGCAAAACATATATACTCCCCATACCGTTCTTCCGATTTCTGTTTAAGGCGTTTTATTGAATATGATTCTGACCCAATTGCTAGCTCTACCATTCGAGTATGTAACTCGGACAGATTATACAGTTCTTACCTCCCCCAGACTCCAGCCATACACGCAACGAATCAAATGAGCGTTGCATTTCGACACTTGGTGTTCTGCCCTGTGGTTTTCTCTCAGATGGTTCCTCATTTATTTCTAACAAGATGCATGATATACGGCTTCTGCAGCAAGATCAATGCAACTTAGAATGCGTTTCTGAACCTTCAATGCCCACGAATCCTCTCTTATTCGGCAATGTTATAAAACTTTATCTCTAATAGGGAGAGTTGCTACTGTTCGCACTTGCCTTCTACCGGGATGACGGGGATCTGGTGTATGGCACCCTTTCCACATAATCTTCTTTGAAATTAAATGGGTGTTGTTTAGACCTCATTTTCTTAGATAGCGGAACCGTATCCATACACACAGGATTGACACTGAAGGTTCTTTTCCTATCAGTGAAATCACACCTACAGTCTTTATGGACCAACTAGACCTTACCAATGGGTGTGGTTATTTGTTGCCCCTTTAAATATTCAGATAAATGGTTATATCCTCGCTTATCAGAGAAGTCAATCAAAGTCTCCAATCCTTTTGCCATAAGTTTTACCAATGGATTTTCCTTAGTTAAGTGTCCACATTACATTGACATATGCTATATGAAAGGATAAGACGCACAAGTCCTCTTGAAAGTTGCTGGTCCCTAGATACGGGGTTGGTTCTGCCATCGCCGAACACGTACCAAACCAAACCAATGAGACTAGTATGAGAACTATAATAAAAATACGTTTATTCTCTTATCAAATAGATATTGAGATATAATTAGAAGATATATACAAAAGATTGAGAATGTTGCAGCATATGTACAATAGAACACAACCAAGAAAAATGCAGTTTGAATGTACAATAAGCCTTCTGCGTATATGTGGGCACCGTTAGGTTTCAACAGAAGGCGAAAAATAAACACAATGTCAATCAAAAACCTATCAAAATAACTATATCAAGAAATTATTTGCCACTACACGCTTGAAGAAATAATCGCTACGTTTTATTTGATAGTTATATTACATTATTACATAAATCATTGAATTTATCGTCTTGGACCATTAAGGAGCGTTCAACATGAATCATTTCCCGATATAGAATGATAAATTCGAGACTGACTCTTTGTAGTTTAATGAAAGCTATTAAAGAGCGTTTAATTAAACGGAATTTCATCATGATATAAGAAATACGTTTTCCATTGTCCATATTTATGTAAATATATTATCTGATGACCTTGCAATTATATAATCGTTCATTATATATACATATATGTACTGAAAACAACTGTTATCTAGATCACTTAGCGCATATATAGAGTCGCGTAGTCACAATTACCTTCATAAATTACGTCAGACCACTCCCCTATTCAGGGCACTGTAGAAAATTTTCCCCAAAGCGGATTTTGTATATGTTATACTCGAAGGTCTCGAACGATACCAAATTTAGCTTGTTAAGAATTTTTTCCGGGTAGATCCTACAGTTCAGCTCCGACAGCCAGACTACTGCTTGAATGCACCACACTGCATATTTCATTGGGCTGGAATATTTGTTTTCATTGGGCTGGAATATTTGAGACTGCTTTTAATATTCTTCATTCTATTATGCAATTAAAATCTACCTCAACATTATGATGCAAATGAAGCCTCCTCTCATGGAGCCAAGAAAATATAATGCTATTTGGTGATTGGAGTCTTTGAAATTATTAATTATTCTATCAGTTCTTGGTACCGAAAGGGAGAACAAATAAAATAATATCTTCAACCTCTCAAGTGCATTAAAATCCATTAAATTTGCTCTCTCTTCATCATTTCTCATATTCTATATGTATACAATGAAGATGATAATATGTGAAATTAAAGATTTTTTGCCAGTTAGATCCAGAAAAATTCTTTGTTGAAAAGCTCTCGCCATTTTTGTCTGGTTTTATGCAAAACGTGTGTCTCTCCCTCAAGGAATTTTGAAATATTTCTGGGTGTGACTTTCTGTGGTATTGACAACAATACACATTTATCTGGTAGGTCGGCTTGTAATTTGTTACATTAGAATGTTGATTTATTTATTTTTTTATTTTGTATTGATTTTTCAGAACTAGGTCAAGTGTTGTATTTCCAGAAAAAAATTCTCAAGAATAAAGTTATAGCAAAAATTAACTATTTACCAAGCCCAGCCACGAGTTAAATGTATGTTTGTTTAATGATATGGCTGCTTTAGTTTCCAGACAAATTGCTTCATATATAACTTTTGCTGGGGAGATAATGCATGGAAATCCCCATTCAAAATTGGTCACTTGACCTCCTCCTTAAGGGGTTTCCATGTCAGGTGGAAAGTTCAGATGGAGCTACACAGAAAACTACTTAATTGTTAAGCTGGTACACCACATGAAGGAATCTATGCTATCTGAAGACCACACCAAGCATATTATATAACAATAAATATATCAAAATGATGACTTCAATCATAGTTTTAGAAGGGAAATTTTGGGAAGAGTGTTCTCAGCAAGTATACATATTGAATGGAAATGGATGACTGCTATAACAAGACAGTCAATGACTGTGGGGTCGCTCACCAGACTGCAAAGACTGATAAGACTGGGACTCTGGAGACCAAAACAGTGAGCACTTTTCATAATCACTTTAAAAGAAGTAGATTTAAACAGGATATGTGGCTAGAGAGACTTCAAGTATGTAGCTTGGTAAAAAAAACACCTTGAAATTGCCAACTGTACACTACTGATCACCCCCCTCCTCCAGCTCAACAAGTCCCCTCCCGACCGGGATCCAGACTCCCAAGTCTTAGGTTGGAATTTCACAACCGACACCTCAAACTTTCTCAATTGTTGGAAATTTCCAATCTCACAAGCGCCTTTTTCTAAAACCATTTAAACATGTTTGAAGCCCAATTATCCATGGACCCAAAACACAATACATGTATGTCAGACCAATCAGTCAGGTGGTTCCAAGGTAGATGTTTTAATGAATTTGGTATTTCTATGATTTTATTGGACACAAAAGTGTTAACTCCCCATAGACTGCCATTTCTTGACAGGTTGAGCTCATTTTAACAAATCTGTATCTCAGTCACTAAAGGATCTTCCTGATTCCTCCATACTATATGTAAGCTAAATTGTCCAAAATCCCTTGAGAAGACATTTTAAGAATTACTATAGAGACATATAGTTATGTCCCTGGTCCCACCCTTTTAACCTGGTGACCCCATCTGAATAAATTTGAATCCCAGACACCAAAGAACCCTTCATACATATCATAAATATCAGTCAAATAGACCTGATGGTCCTTGTGAAGGAAGCATATTAAGAGGGAAACTGTCCTTCGCTTGGCCCCTATTTGACCAGGTGACCCCATTAAAAAAATCTGAATTGCAGTCAAGGAAGAACATTCCATTCTATATAAGCCAACTAGTTCTTGCAAACATATTTTAAGAATTACTATGTAGTGAAATAGTTAATTAAGTCTCTTGCTCTGCCCTTATTTGACTTTGTGATCCCATTTTCACAAATCTGATAAGGATAAAAATTAAGTTCCCCAGTTGAAGTTGGTGATATTCACCCATTGGGCACCTCATTTATGAATTTTATCTTCTGCAAATTAGGGGATATAGAAACTTCCTAGAAGGGAAATTTAACTAACAACAATGTAAATTTGATACTATAGATGGGTCAATATTTCAAAAGTGTGCATTTCGGGTAAATAACAAACTAATTTTGAAACTAGAATACTGAAGAAAGTTAAATACTCATTATCATTATACATGGTTGGCAGGTACAAGAAACATGTGCAGCAGTGCTAAAATGTCACTGTGGTTGCCATGGCAACCATAAGTAACCAACCATGAGCCAAATGTTTGTCATTTGTGTTACTATCAACCAAGGGTGTAATGCTCTATAAACAGAAAAGTTATTCTGACCAAAACTCATCATGCTTAACAGGTAGGTCATACCTACTGACTTCCACATATGAGACATATGGAGAATGATCTACATGTTAAGATATGGTCTGTTATCGCTGTTATATGATAAAATGTTATAAATTTGGTCTTTGTTTGTTTTTGCAAATAATGTGGTCATGAATAATTTCCCAATCAAACTATAGGTAGGAGATAAAGTCTATTTGTCTCTACCTGTGGCAGAAAAAGGAGAGAAACAATCCTCACTGGTTTTCTTAGGAGATGCATTTTATTACGGTAACACCAATGACATGAGGGTAACACCAATGACATTTTTGGATTTTTCTTTAGAAATCATTCTCCCTTCCTTTAAAAAACACAATAGGGCGATTCCAAGGTAATGGACGTACCATTCAGAATGGTTTTGGAGATAACAAAATTCACAATTTTCTATCCTTTTATATAATGTCTTCAAAAGGGACATTGTCAGAAAAAAGGACAATTCTTTAAAAAAAATTGCATTTTTTTCTCTCCAAAATGGAATTGCCCAATAGGGCAATATTTCAAACAGATAACAGATACATAACATTTAAAAGGGAAATAATAGTACCACAGGTGTGTGAACACTAAAAATTGGCTATACATGTGTTGCATCAAGCAGTATGAATGCAATATAATCAGATTTATACAGTTGGAAAATTCATTTCTGACACATTACCCCTGTGGTTGGAAATTTCACACCAACAATAGGTTTAAATTGTACTTGGAGTTTGATTTTCCAACAATTTATTAGTGGGGAATTAGCTGTATTTAGACCGAACTTTGCCTATTTTTCTAGTTTTTTTTTCTCAAAATTTTGGACTGACATAGCGCCATCGGTTCATTCGGTTGGAAATTTTCCAACCTCAGGGGCGGTGTCAGGTTGGAAAGATTGATGACAGTCTATATATGCTAGGATTTTGCTAGGATTTTGCAATTTCCATCATGTTCAGATTTCAATATTTTCTCCCACTGGCCAACCCATGGTCCGGAGTGTCTCCTGTTCCCTACCATGCGGTCAGTGAACAACTTCTAATTAATTTAAGAAAAACAAATTGGGGTGTACATATGTACGTGAATTCACCTGCCGTTAGACCACTTTATTTTAGGATTTTGCAATTTCCTAGATCAGATCTCAAAATTGTCTCATAATAGCCAAGTGAATTATGTTCCTCCCCTGACTAATGTCCACAAGACTACTGATCCATTTAGAATATGCTACTGTCCAGGCTTGTGAGGGAACAGTTAACAGTTGGGAGAAAATCAAAGAACCCAAGTGGGGGAGGAGGTGCAATTAATGCAAATGAAACTACACAAACTTGTGAGTTTGGTTAAGTTCAATGGGGTGGGGGGAATTTCAAGGTGAACACCCCTCCCTAACAGAGATTAAGCCACGCCCTGGCGGACATTAACACATTAATTGTCTTGTCACTTTATAATTTTAACTTTAACACTTCTTCAATTTTTAACAAAACTGATTTGTTTTGTATATAGAGGTTCAAAACCCTGAAAATATCTTCGAGACTATTTCATTGGCAACTTAAGAACAAATTACGATGATTTATATTTGTAATGTCATTGGTGTTACTTTTTGTGGTAACACCAATGACGGTAACACCAATGACATTTTTTAGGTAAAATGAAATTTTCAGATAGAAGTCAAGGAATTTTGTTTGCCATTTCTCAATTTCTTTTCTAAGAATCATTTAATGTATAAAATGCATATAAATCTGTTTTGTTCTATAACATAATTTTTACCATATTGCGGTAACACCAATGACAAGCAATTAACATACTCAAGGACATTTTGAAACTCTGTAATAAATTTTGAAAAACATAAACAGTTGATGCCACCACTTTAACTTTCCAAGCAATTACCTTGAAATATTCTACCAACCAGTGGTGTTATCTTATCCTAGACTGATTCTTATCATCTTATTAAGGAGGATTATCAATATGGTAACACCAATGACACAGAAATCAGTAACGGTGCAAAACAAGTAAAAATCTGAAATATGATGTCTTGTCACATGTTTTTGTGATTTATTTAAAAAAGAGCAGAGTTTTGTGATAAATAAAAATAATAAATACCTATCATTTGCTATATATTTATCTTGAGAATTTCTCATGAAATTAGGTTGGTATGACCAGTAACATCAATAAAACTGGTATGCGGCTCCAATACTGAGCTTGGAATAAATTTGGAATCTCAATAAGTTCACTTATAACAATTTTAAGTAACCCCCGATGATACCACCATCACAAATAAATACAATTATTCCAGGTTATTAGTGTGCTAACTGACATGTGTTCATGTCAACCCAAGTAACACCATTTTGCACCTTTTTTCAATATTGACCCAGATACTTCCCAGAAGATGAGGCCTAAGCAGAATGAGGTCGTCAGAGGGTGAATTTGGTGATGCTAGCCTGCTGTGCCGGATAGCATCACAAAAAGCGTGTCTGTTCCTACATTGTGTATGCCTGGCCTCAAGCAACACAATGTATTATACAACAAGCCTTGAAATAGTGTGATAGTGTGTCTGTCATTTGCAGAGTGAGGTCCCCAGAGGGTGAATTTAGTGACGCTAAATTCACCCTCTGGGGACCTCATTCTGATAAAGTCCTCAACTGCTATGGAAGACCTAGAATAAAATTGAATTTCCCCAGTTGAAGTTAGTGATGTTCACCCATTGGGCCCCTCAATTATGAATTTTATCTTCTGCAAATTAGGGGATATAGAAACTTCCTAGAAGGGAAATTTAACTAACAACGATGTAAATTTGATACTATAGATACTTCCCAGAAGATGAGGCCTAAGCAGAATGAGGTCCCCAAATGGTGAATTTGGTGATGCTAGCCTTGAATCAAGCTTTGAAATAGTCTGTCTGTTATTTGCAGAATGAGGTACCCAGAGGGTGAATTTAGTGAGGCTATCCTGCACAGCGGGCTAGTATCACTAAATTCACCCTCTGGGGACCTCATTCTGATAAGGCCCTCAACTGCTATGGAAGACCTAGAATAAGATTGAAGTTCCCCAGTTGAAATTGGTGATGTTCACCCATTGGGCACCTCAATCATGAATTTTATCTTCTGCAAATTAAGGGATACAGAAACTTCCTAGAAGGGAAATTTAACTAACAACAATGTAAATTTGATACTATAGATACTTCCCAGAAGATGAGGCCTAAGCAGAATGAGATCTTGAGACTCTAGATACTTCCCAGAAGATGAGGCCTAAGCGGAATAAGGTTCTCAGAGGGTGTATTTGGTTATGCTAGCCTGCTGTGTAGGATAGCGTCACTAAATTCACCCTCTGGGAACCTCATTCTGGCTCTGCCAAGCACTCTTTGAGAAAATGAAATTAATCTGATTTTAATGACCACTGAGTGATAATATAAACAACAAGGGTGCTTCATTGATAACACCATTAATCTCATTTAAATTATGGATGACATGAATACACTCCCTGGGGACTCTGTCTAAGGCTGCAGAATCTTTATCTCTCTATCTGCCTTGCCATGTCTATCAGTTCATAGGAGAGTTGCCTTGTAATGGGAATTTAAATAAATATACTTTATTTACCTGTGAGTTAGGATATGAGATAGGGTGGAATGCTGTTGGTTGGGGGTGGGGTTCTGTGTCATGTGGGGGGGGGGTGATATATATTTTTTGTATGTTAAATTGATCAAGGAGTTCCTGAATTTTTTATTATTTTTTGGGGAATTATGGCCCTGGCTCCACCACTATTTGACCCAGTGACCCCATTTGAACAAATCTGAACCCCAGTCATTCAATGACCCCACATACCAAATATAAACTAAATCGGCTTAATGGTTATTGACAAGAAGTCGTTATAAGAATTACCAAGGAGGAATATAGTTATGGCCCTGGTTTCGCAACTGTTTGACACAGTGACCTCATTTGAACAAATATTAATGACAGTCACCTAGGGAACATCCACCCCAAATATGATCAAAATGCAAAAATGTAATTTTTTGGTTTTTAGAGTTATGTCCCTGGCTCTGCCCCTAATTGACCCAGCGACCCAATTTGAACAAATCTGATTCCCAGTCACCCAAGGTCCCTCAGTACCAAATATAAGCTAATTCGGCCCAACATTTTTGTAGAAGAAGTCATTGTAAGAATTACTATGAGTTATGGCCCTGGTTTCTCAACTAATTGACCGGGTGACCTCATTTGAACAAATCTGAACACCAGTCACCAAAGGACCCTCCATACCAAATATTAGCTAAATCGGCACAATGGTTATGGACAAGAAGTTGTTGTAAGAATTACTGTGGAGGAATAGAATTATGGCCCTGGTTTCGCAACTATTTGACCCAGTGACCTCATTTGAACAAATCTGAATGAGAGTCACCTAGGGAACATCCACACCAAATATGAACCAATTTGGTATGATGGTTTCAGAGGAGAAGATGTTTTTTAAAAAAGTTGACGGACAGACGGACAGACGGACGGACGGACGGACGAGGAGTGATGACTATAGCTCCACCGGAGACTTTGTCTCAGGTGAGCTAAAAAGTACGTGATCTGACCTAGTAAAAGGGTGGAATGACAATTTATACTGCTTCAAGAATCTCGACGTTGTGTGAGGCCCATTTCAAACAATGGATTTTGTCGACTTGAATCTAATACCAGACCCACAATTGTATTAAATGCATCAACGATGTGGTGTGTAAAACAATTAGATCCATGTCAGGCGCAACAGACGAATCTCCGTTCAATTCAGACGAATCTTCCTCGGTGATGAGTCTGAAATCAGTCTTTTTTTCATACGATGGACTTTTGAAGACTCTGATCTAATACATGTTACCAGAAAAGCCGAAAGCTGCCGAAGTACCAAATGCAAATGATATGATAATTATATGATAATGAGGGAGTTCCCCATATCTGCGGAAGTACCCACATGACGTGATTGTCGCACGCTCTCTTTATTATAAAATTGTAAAGACATATGTATATATATGTTATATATAACAATTGCTTAGGTAAAATTGTGCAAATTGTAATTATTAGAAATTATTCTGGTAGTTTGATTTCTCAACCAACAGGGCATGTCACTGACTCACATCTTATAATGGATATGGTACCACTGATTTATAATAATTCATATATAGAGGATATGAAATGAGTGTTTCTCTCATATGATATTTATGAAATGAGTCTAAGAATTTTCAGTTTTCTCGAGCCTCCGGCGAGAGAAAACTGAAAATTCGTGACGAGTTTCATAAATATCATATGAGAGAAACACGAATCACATATTCTATTTATCATATGACACCTATAAATTGATTATGATGTCCAAAACGCACACAAATCACTAAATAGCTATATGACATCGGCAGCAAAAGGTTAATGTGACGTCACTTCATTGCACCGGAAGCCCAATTACACCTGGTGAACTAGCAGAAATAATATGCACGCGAAGATATAGTGCGCTATTCTGTTCTCAGTTTGTGACATTATATCGTATGGTTATTAGATAAATACGAATTACATATTCTATTTATCATATAACAATGTCCAAAACTATATATTTCAAGATTATAATTGCGAGAATTTCGGCATCACGTTGATTGACCCACACGAATTTGACCTGCATTTAGTTAGAGATGCGGCTCTGCCCAAGCTGCCATTCAGCCAATCAGAACACACTTTTTGTAAACAAACCAATCAAATTATCGGAAGGTGATATGAACTAGTAGTTCATATGAAATTGATTTATGACATACTTTCCAACGTAAATAATGATTGAGTCATATGATAAATACTGGTATTCCCTATTATAAGGGGCAGGTGGCACTAGTCCTTGATTTATAATAATTCATATATACCGGTATTCTTTATTATAACCTTATATTTACGTTCATCGTATACACATACATGACATTTGGTTGCATGATATAACATTGATTTGTAGCACCTATTATATTATATTATCTATTATATATTTTGGAAGATCTGTGTGTCTGTGTGTGTGTGTGTGTGTGTGATCGCGATGGACTCGAAAACGACCGACCCGATTTCGATGAAACTTGGTATGTGGGGGTATTTTCTGTCGGGAAGTGGCATAGGCCTATTAATTTTCAGATCCGAACTCAACTTTTCACGTGCCGAGGTCAAATCTGTTTTTACGCCGTTTTGCGCTAATATATTTCAGTTCGGTGCTCACAAATCAATTCGATATAGCGCGAATAATAAATTGCCAGTCATATAATTTGCACGGTTAGAATCTGTGGCGCTTCATCTTTCCAATGATGTATCACACGCCTGTGTACGTTTAAAGTTTCTACCTTAATTATCGGGAAGAACGCAGGACCATGCTTCGCTCATCGCAAATGACATTGTGCTATATATCTCGGAAACGGGTGGAGCTATCGACTTGAAATTTGGTATGTGTATGTATCTTGCCCCGGATACAAATTTTATCGGGTCGCCGAGCCCGTGCGACGCCAGCTTCGCGCATGCGCAGACCAGATCTCGGAAACGGGTGGAGCTATCAACTTGAAATTTGGTTTTTGAATAGCCCGGACGAAGTCGGGTCACCTTCTAGTATACTATATATAGCCTCATATACATGTGCACATATATATATTTGCGTGCAATCACGCACATACATATACATAATTTATACTGTATTTTAATATATATGTATAACATACTGGTATATGTAGGCCTCTATATCTATGTGACCCCGTGACGGTAACAGGGAGTGCACCATTAAATAAATCGACCGATGTATTAGATTCGACGCATCCGCCTGAAACAAAATTGACGCAGTCGCATCACTGACGGATTTAATACAATTAGATTCAAGTCTACAAAAATGCTTCGTTTGAAACGGGCCTTTATATATAGGTGTTTGCTAGAAAATTGTGAGAAGCCATTACCATGAACTGTTGCATCAAGGAACTAGCCCAATGTTGATATGCAGGTCAGACACTCAACCTGGGAACAATCAACTGTATATAGACCACAGTCTTTAATATTGATAGCTGGTAAGCTTGGAATTTGGCGTTTCACATATGATCTAAAAGTGAGGCTAAAACTCATCTCAGCCCAAAGGTTTACATCAATTCTTGCAAAATGGATGTTCACCGGCACACTGTATACTTGCTGAGAACACTTTTCCCAAAATATACCTTCTAGAACAATATACCCTTTCATGACTGGAGTTTCCTGAAATTTTGCGAAAACCCTGTCCCATAGTCAGCCTCACATACAATGTATAAAAGAATGCATTGGCCTAAAACTATTTACCTTGACCTTGTATTAAAGCCATTGCATTATCTTTATGCAGTCTTATTTAATATGGGATACTTGCATATATAAGAGAATGCACTGGCACACTATCTTTAATGTTGCACCAGCGCAGCTCCCGTCTTGCACGTGTTAGGGTTTATAGTGTCATCTGTCTGACATTTTAATTGTTATATAATACTAGTTGAACCCACCATTCAACTTTATTCAGCATCAGAGGGGCCTTTTTATCTTAGACAAGAGCATTTATTCAGCGTCAGCCATGTCAATAATTAGGTCCAATATCAAGCTATTTGGAGGGCGTGAGCCACAATAAATATACATAATATTAAAAGAGCGTACATCTTGTGCTGCAACATATCCTCATGCAAGTAGGGTCATATTGGACCTATTTAAATTTTGTATTATTTATTTAATTTATAAAACGAGAGGCCGATCACGATCGGCAGATGTTTAACCCATCCCTTGGCGATAGTAAATTGTTAAGATCAGAATCATAATCTTTTAATGTTGAATTATAGAGTATACTGTTATGATCTAAAGTAGTATATGACAAATGTACATACTAACCAGTAATAACACAAATTATTGGAATGTATGAGTCAATATAGAAGGGTTAATATAACATCTAAACTCTGGAGCCTGTCACCACTATCATAGTGTGAGCAGTTCTATTCATGTTGTTGCAAATTGCCATGTGAGATATCAAAATAATATAATTATTTATTTAATGGAAAAGGTTAAAAGACATGGAATGGGTAAAAGGGGTTAAATCACCTATCTCTGCCCTGTTTGATCCAATGTAGTCCCATCATCCAAGGACTTAGAGAGCTCCATTGGTCTAGTTAAATAAATTCACATGGCTAAGTTGTGGTTAAAAAGATAGCTAAATCAATTTATCCAATAATTCACTAACTGTGTCTCTTATACAGAGCTAACATATGAGGGCTATAAATAACTCTCAAAGCATTAAACTATATTGTCTTTTATCTTGCTCACAGAGAAGCAGGTATTCATTAATTGTAAGTTACTTGGGTTATAATCTGGATAATTCTTAGTTTAAAAAGGGCCATATATCTGGTATAACAAATTGGATCTAACCCATATTCAAACACGTTCTGTATTTTGAGTTGAGAAACTCAAGCACCAAATTTGGTTCCTATCAGATGAAAAATGGTTGATTTATCGAAGTACATGTATGTGTGAATCATATGTCAAAGGACCATAACTCCATTTTTAAAAATCCGATCAAACCCATATTCGAACTCGATCTGTATTTTGGGCCGAGAAACTCATACACCAAATTTGGTTCCAATCAGATAAAAAATGTTTGAGTTATGGCAGAATTCATGAATTCTAAGTCTAAAAAAGGGCCATAACTCCCTAATAAAAAGTCGGATCAAACCCATATTCGAACTTGATCTGTATTTTGGGCCGAGAAACTCACATACCAAATTTGGTTCCGATCAAAAATAAAATGTTTGAGTTATGGCAGAATGCGTGAATTCTAAGTCGAAAAAGGGCCATAACTCTGTCAAAAAAAGTCGGATCAACCCCATATTCGAACTCAATCTGTATTTTGGGCTGAAAACCCCATATACAAAATTTGGTTTTGATCAGGTAAAAAATGTTTGAGTTATCGCATTACACGTAAAGTGTCTACGGACGGACAGACAGACGGACGGACGGACACACGACGAGTGGTCAATCCGGACAACGACACTATGTTTACCATACATGGTATGGGTAAACATAAAAATGTAAACTAACGCCGTTTTAACCTCTGCCAGGGTACTCCCAAGTCACCGCACCAAATATGGTTGAAATCGGTCCAGGGATCTGGGAGAAACATTTGAACAGACAGATAGATATACAAACAGATCCTGCTCTTTTACATATATATTTGATGTGTTCTTCATATAGCATAGATTCCTTCATGTGGTGTACTAACTTGATAATTAACTTAATAATTAAGTAGTTTTAAGTATATGCATATTTAAAATGATCAATTAATGTCAACTATTTCCAATGGTGTGTCCTTTTGGCCCATAAATTTATTAGAATTTAATAGTACCACCAGTGATTTTATGAATGAATCAATATAAACCTGAACCAAAAGCTACCACCTGCACATCTGAGCTAACATGGGTAACAGCTAGATGCTCTGACTTTTATGAAGAAATTTAACTCAGGGATATCAAGTTGATTTATGCTAACAGCCAGAGAATGGAATACAGTCAGTCTTTATTACAATCCTGTGCAGGTGTTTAATATAGAGGATGATTGATTAAAGCTGTATTGGAGTCATGTCTTCTACAGGTTTTGGCCAGAAATTGCATTATGAACGCTCTTGAGGAATCAGAGAACTAAATTTGTTCCAGAGTCATCAGGGAGAGAGTGCACCGTGGAATGCTACAGGTGAAGGTAACTGAAGAATGGCTTTTACCTGATACATGTGACACGTTATTCATTAAAGGATAAATCATGTTTATTTAATTTGTACATCATATCTAAACAAGAGATGGACTGTCGTCCGGCGCATACCCCCTGGTGGCATACCGCCTAGTGTGGGCACATCTATAACTTATGATGGCTATACTCAGACATATGGCCCCAGAAATCAGCATTTTCATATAAACAAAGATAAATATAGAACAAAAAACCAAAACAAACTTTTAAATGTGCCATTAAATGTCCTCATAGTGGTGAACAACCATACAAAATTTCATTGAGTTCCGAGCATTACTGTTCAAGTTATGAGCTGAACAGACATCGGATGGACCAAACAACCAACATTTCCAGAAAAACAAAGATGAATAACTCTAGAATGGAAAAGCGGAACAGAACAATGGAATTGAATGTCCTCATAGCAGTGAATATCCATACCAAATTCCATTAAGATCCCAGCACAATTGTTGAAGTTACATCATGAACAGACACCAGATGGACTAAAAAGCAAACATTTCCAGATGAACAAAGATGAATAACTCTAGAAAGGAACAGCGGTGCAAAACAATGGAACCCCCTATTGAATATCCTCATAGCAGTGAACATCCATACCAAATTCCATTGAGATCCCAGCACAATTGTTGAAATTACGACATGAACAGACACCAAAAAGCCAACATTTCCAGATAAACAAAGATGAATAACTCTAGAATGGAAAATCAAAACAAAACGATAGAACCCTCTATTGAATACTCTCATAGTAGTCAACATCCCTATCAAATTTCATTGCGATACGAGCACTACTGTTCAAGTTATGACATGAACAGAAACCAGACGGACAAAAAATCCAACATTCAAGATAAACAAAGATGAATAACTCTAGAATGGAAAATCCAAACAAAACGATGGAACCCTCTATTTAATATCCTCATAGTTGTGAACATCCACACCAAATTTGGTTGAGATCCCAGCCCAACTGTTGAAGTTACAACATGAACAGACACCAGACGGACCAAAAAGTCACTATTTCCAGATAAACAAAGATGAATAACTCTAGAATGGAAAATCCGAAACAAAACGATGGAAACCTCTATTTAATGTCCTCATAGTAGTGAACATCCATACCTAATTTCATTGAGATCCGAGCACTACTGTTCAAGTTATGACATGAACAGACATCGGACGGACGGACGGACAGGTGCAAAACAGTATACGCCCCTTTTTTAATACCCCCCTTTTTTTTAAAAAGGGGCCCCTTTTTTTTTTAAAGGGGGTATAATAAATTAAACTGGTGAAGTAATGGGGGGGGGGGGAATGGAGTTGTGTGAGTGGGAAATTTATTTAACTAGCTGCTGTACATTAGTAAAATTTTGCTGTTCAGCATATGACTATTCTATATCTCACATATCCGTCAAATAATGAATGATGTTGATTGCAAATGCAAATTATTATGAGCAGTTTAGATGCTGGTTGAGACAGAGTTAAATACTATATTATATATATCATATATTATTCAGATGTAAACATTATAATTATCAAAGCGACAACAATGAAAGTGTCAATGACACAGTAGCTCATCTTGGAAAAGTCATCATGCCATATATTACAGTCCATAGAGTGAAACTCTGACAGTTAATATGCTTAAGTAACTAGAGGTTACCCTGAAGATCCATAAACATGTTTTTCAGCAAAAATCATTCAAATTCGATAGCTCCTATCTATAGGTGATCCAAAACATGCCTGTAAACAATTCTTTAATAGATGCAGGCTGCAGGGTGAGGTGATGGATTCAAATTTGAAATCGAAGATGGCTGCTGGCAGCCATGTTTTTTAATGTTTATCGAAAAAAAATGACTGCTCCCATCTAAAGGTCATCCCAAAGATACCTATGATGTCTGATGGTGATTGAATGAGGCAGGTGGCCTGTAGGGTGTGCCAAAAGATTTAGTCATACAAAGAGTATAATAAAAGATGGCTGCTGGTGGCCATGTTTTTCAAGAATTTCGGAAAAAATTGATGGATCCCATCTAGAGGTCACCTCGAAGATCCATATGAAGTTTGGTGACGATTGAATGAGGGATGTTGACTGTAGGTTGTGGCAAAGGATTTAGTCTTGCAAAGATTAAAATCCAAGATGGCTTCCAACAGCCATGTTTTTCATCAAAAATCGTTCAAATTCATAGCTTTTATCTAGAGGTGATCCAAAACATGCCAGTAAATTTTCAAAACAATTTTCAAATAAATGTGGGCTGCACGGTGCAGCGATGGATTCAAATCTGAAATCCAAGATGGCGGCCATGTTTTTTAACAAATTTCGCAAAAAATTGATAGCTCCCATCTAGAGGTCACCCTGAAGATCCATATGAAGTTTGGTGATGATCGGATGAAAGATGTGGTCTGTAGGGCGAGTGCGGAAATTGTTGATGGACGCATGGATGGGCGGACGCCAACCCATGGCAAGAGCTCAAAAACTTCACTTTGTCAAGTTGAGCTAATAAATGATAAGTACACTTTAATAAGAGTATTAGCATAACATATCAGATGATTGTTAATGTGCAATCAGAAGGAAATGAGTAAAGGCAAACAGAAACAAACACAAATGTCTTGAATACATGTATAGTGTCTTGTAATGGTGCTCTCAGTTAGTCATACATGCAACTCAAATTTTTGTACCTACCAACAACACTGTACTTATCACTCTTTTTCATGATTTCTCAGATTTCCTCAGAAGAATGCAAGAGTGCCAACTAAACTATGCATAAAAGCCACTTTACTGAGTTTCAGATGTTGATCCCACTTTATATTGTTCACTAAGAATTATTTGTAAGAAAGCTTGTTTGAATGAATGGTTATAATGTAAATTTCCTTTGAGAGAACATGCAGACCAGGCAGGGTATTATAAATGAACCACCCTACCTTGGTCTATCAAATGAATCTCGTCAGCCATTGTGCCCAACTAAAAGTATTCCCACTGAATGAAAGAATGTGTTACAGTACAAATTACAATACACTTATACTGCATATGGAGGACTCCTACACATTACATGCTCCAGTGCAGACATGTGACATCACTACCACAGTGGGCGATGTATGAATGTGTACATTGACATGTGGTAATTAAAGCTTTCATACATGACTTAGTTGACTTGGTGTGATTATCACGCCCCAGTTTGCTTTCGGAATAATCTTCTTGCTCTATCTGAACCCCCAATATATTAACCTGGTAATCATATATATATATATATATATATTATTTATCAAAAAATATTTATCATAAACAAATCTTATGTAATTTTATTGATATGAAAAAACGAGAGGCCGATCACGATCGGCAGATGTTTAACTCATACCTCAGCGATAGTGATTTAATAGGGGTCATCTCAAAACTACTATCAGGAAATCAGCCTATTTCCCGATAGATCCCGATAGCATATATATGCAGTTATCGGGAAATTATCGGGAAATGACGCAACGTTTTTCGGGAAATTATCGGAATATTTACATAGTCTATCGGGATTCTATCGGAGTTTACTTTCATTTCGGTGTATAATATTCCGAAAACAACGCGCATGTTGTTTGGAAAGTTTCTGTATCGGGATTACTCTGGACTTTTATCGGGATTTTATGTTTTATAGGCCTATCTTTTATATTATTGATTTAAAGGTGGATTATCTCTTTGTAAACATGTATTATATAGTTACCGGGGTATAAAATATTAGATCTGAATCGAAGACTCCTATCCGGAAATGCTTCTACCGATTAATATTAATTTTATTTCGAATATTTTCTGGTCTAAAAAGGTGTGTTTGTTCAGCTAACGAACAATATTGGTTACTGTTAACAGAGACCAGAAATTATATTGTGCAATTTTGTCACAAATAAACGTTAATTATACTCATTATCGCTTATATTTGTGGAACAAAACAGTACAAACAACCAATCTGTGACATTTGACATTCGTTGCGTAGCCGTAGGAACAGCCCAGTGATCTATATCGCAATACGGTCTTATCCGAATGGTCGGTTCTAAAAATAGTAACATAAATGGGCCCGATTTAATATTCGAAATAAAATCAATATTAATTGATAGAAGCTTTTCCGGACATAGGTCTTCAGTTCATATCTATTATTTTATACCCACGCAACTATTTTAAATTTGTTATTTAAAGAGATAATCCATCTTTAATAGTTTCCTAATACGAGAAATCGTTAGTATCATCAAGTTTTACAGTATCAGCTGGGGGACACGTGTCGTAGAACTATTATATGTTATAATGTGGTTATCAGTAGGTGCTATGTACGTACAATATCGGTATTTTACCCGGACAATACACCCACCCATCGGGAAATCTTCAAAATCAATTCGCGGGGAGCATACCCAAATATGTATGCAATTGTATACTATCTCAAAGCTTGTGTTTGTAATATGTATAAATACATCCGACTTTTAAATGTGGAGGAAATAAAGATATAAATATATTATAGCAAATTTATGTAAACGATTTGTATTTATTCGCGAATCGCCGACGACACAATTAATGCATGCAAATGCAATCGATTGCAGTCTTTATAACATGAGATGTCGTATGTTCTATTTTTAGCCCGATTCCAGGAATTAGGGTCATTGATATTTACGTTTCTGGGAACAACACACGTGGCATTGCAGTTCGAGTATGTCTTGAAGAAGACAAATCATTATCAGATTTCACACAGTGAACGGATTTTAAAATAAAACAATTTCAAACATGGGACTCCAGCTTAAAAAAAATATCGGGCCTGTACGTGTATTCCGAAAAAAAATAGCCTAGTCGAAATTTATTGCAATGTGCGACAGCATTCGATGTGCTTTATAAATATAACGCAATTGCATTTTTGTTTACCAGCACATGCATGGATCGAAAACAACAAAACTAGCAGTAGAAAGAAAAATATAACTCCACAGTGGGTTAAACTTTAAGCATGAAATTTTGCTGTTATGCCTACATTCTGCATGGTCATGCAGTTTCGAGGGGGGGGGGGGTGGTACAACGACCATGCACGCCATGAATATCTACTCGGTTCTCTACCCTTTAGTCAAGAGTATATAGAGATTCGTAACATGACATATGGGGGCGTGTCCTGTTGTACATGTAAAGGTTTAGCTTAACAATTTAGCAGTAATATTCCATAGTTTGTTCATGATTCGTAATATGGTAAATAAAGAGCGTCTATACAGACCTGTGAAAATATGAATGGAAAATTCCATACAAATCTGCAGTACAAAAGTTAAAAATACGCGAAGCAATCATAACATTTAACTGGCAATTAAATGTGTGCATGGGCTGCTTTTCATACTTTACATTAATTTCGTTTTCTGTAATTACTACTAATTATAAATAGGCTGCATTTGAACATAGCCTAATTATGTTGACAGTGTCGAATTTCACGATTGCATCATCAAGGTCAATGTAACTCAATGCGATTTATTTGTAGCAGGCCCCTATATTTCGTCATCTTTTTACAAAAAGATCGTCTTACTAACTTTTATTTAGTTTGATATCTCAAATGCGCGTACTTTTAGCGATGTTAATACCCAGTCCATCGTTTTAAAATGACTTGCCAATAAATATTATGTCATATATGACGCGCATGATCGACGCATCAAAATGTGCAGGGATCTATCGATCATAACTGGGTTAAGTACGAACATACATATGAGGTTCTCAAAGGGGTAAACATTTTTGTCAGCGCTGATTATTTTGTTCTTGTGTGATTACTAATGTTCACATTCACTGCACATTATCACTTAGTCTCCAGGAAATTCGCCAAATTGTGATGTGAAGCATTAAAGAATTGACTGCGTAAAACTTGTGTTAATTTTTATTTGTGTCAGTATAGACGGCGAGGCGAACACGTGCCAGACGCGCCATTTTCAAAAATAATGATTTAGCGCATTTCGTTATCTACATTTTAAGAATTACCTTGTCAATTTTACACTGAGTATGGTTGATAAAAAAAATACACGGGAGAAATTATATTTATTGGCCGTAGTTTTGAGAACAAATTTATTCTTGAATGATGAATCGAAATCGTGGCAGCGTGAATTATTTGGAAAAGGCTGAATGGAATCAGGATAGGCAGGTCCGGTCTATGAATGCGTCATTTTTTGACGCGCACGACAAGAGGATCGAACACTCCCACAACTGTTCATAGTTTGGTCAAGCACGCACAATGCGTTGTCAATGTGATCAAATTGACCGTATGGTTTACGGAACTTTAGTTAAGTCGTTCCGCTCAGTTTTATTCGACAAATTATTATTACATTAAAAACTGCGCATGCGCAGACCGGACCTGCCTATCCTGATTCCTTTCAGTGCCCACCGAATTATTTACTTGAAACTGATGGCGCCAAAAAATAAGCGCAAATGGGGAAAATCAGCCGAACAATATAGTTCTCAAACATTGTTTGAAGAAAGATACCTGCGATTGAAAATCAACTATTTGAAGCCAATGTGTAGTAATTATCGTAATCTTATGGCATTTATTTCACATGTTTGGTAATTTATTCGATTTTTATCAAATATATATTTGAATTTTTATCACGTTCACTTTGGAACAGTCTATTGCTAGTGTTGAAGGGATACTACCTTTATGAAACCATTTCTTTTTATGTTTCCTTCAGAGCGTTTCAAGGAGATATGTGCTGTATGAATAATATGCAAAAATAATTCAATGGACAATTTAATAACTTGGAATCAAAACTTGAAACGTGTAGAGTTTTAATTCTTTTAAACAAGCTTCCACCCCAATAAAAATGTGCTTACGAAGGAATCTGTGGACAAATCCAAAAGTAATGACAACACATTCAACCGGAAACAGAAACAAATAAACAAAACAGCATGCTCGATTCATCAATTATCAAAACAGACATATTTGTTCTTGAAATAAATGGGTAAATTATCGGAAAGTTGTCGGCAATACGCTACGTACATTACTTTCGGGAAGTTATCGGGAAATCAGTGTGTTATCGGAAAATCATTTAGTTAAAATAATAAAATAACAGTTCCCATTGCAGGTGTACAACCATAACCCTAACCTTAAACCTATTGACCGAAAAATGTAGGAATAAAAGCTTGGACAAATTATGTATGTTGCGAAAAATATTCTAAGTCGAAAAAGGGGAATAACTCCACCAAAAAATATCGGACAGACGTCATAATCGCAGGTGCACAAGTTCCCATGGTACTAAATATCTGTGCCACGTTTTTAAAAAATTGACCGAAAAATGTAGGAATAAAAGCTCGGACAAAAGTATACATGTTGTGAAAATTTTCTAAGTCGAAAAAGGGGGGATAACTCCACGAAAAAAAGTCCGACAGACATCATAATCGCAGGTGCACAGGTTCCCATGGTGGTTGATGTCTGTGCCAAGTTTCACGACAATTGATCAAAAAACAACTGAGAAAAACTCCGGACAAATTTGTGTCCACGGACGGACATGCTGACTCCAGTATACCCCCCCCTATAAACTTCGTTGCGGGGGGGGGGTAGAATTAAGCCCAACCATAGTCAGACAGATGCATTATAGCTGTTAAAGATATAATAGTTACGAAATTAAGTGGATAACATCATAATAACTCTATTTATCTACTTATTACATTGGAATGTGAGAACAACATATTATTTTGTTGTGTTAGCTGCACATTAAAAAGTCATCAGATAAATTAGCAGATAACTAGAGGTGAGATATGAGAATGGTCAAATTGAAAATATTAGAGTCATAACATTGGATAGCATACAGTATGTCTATGGTTAAATTTATTCTAAGCTGATCAAAGAAAGATACAATGTCTGTAACAGCGAAAATATTATTAAACATAGGGTTAATATTTTCAAAACCATTCAATCAATACCAAAATCTATATAGGTGAAGAATGTGCCATGATTATTAACCTGGATGAGATAATAAAAGTGATCGGGTGAAAAATATTTTACCACCATACAATAAGTCAGTTTCAAGAGCACCAGCACCATCATTATTATCCTGCAGCCCAAATGCAATTGAGGGAATTTCAAAATAAGACATTTCCTCCAATGATGAATATTCAATTGGTGGCTAAAAGAAATCTTTAATGAACCTGGCTCAAGATGAAAGGGATAATTTAATATCTGCCTATCGGATATCATGTGACGTGTCTATGAAATGGGTTAATTTTACCTGGACATAGAATAAGAGAATGATCAGATGAAAAATATAAGAAGACCATATGATGTGTGGAGAGGGTTAATCATTTTCAATGACATCATATGATGGAACTATGGAATGTGTGGGTTAATTTATCTGTAATTTGTCTGCAAACAACAATGTCTGTAAACAGCAATGTCTGTAAATCATCCCTACAAATAAACAATGGACTATTCCAATTTCTACTATTATAATAGTGGTAGGTGTCTTTTTGAGTTTAAATTAACTAATGAACCTGTTTCAACAAAGGGGTTAACTTAATATTGCACAGAAAACAGAACTAATAGAGAGCCATGCATTAATTATATTTGGACAGATTTCATAAACAAATTCAGCTAGCCACCAAGTGTTGGCCATATACTATCTATCTATCTATTGTCCGGCTAAAATAACTCAAACCAATAATTCACATGTTCTGTGTGATGAGATTTTATTTTCAAATTCACAGTGGCAAACAGGTATTAATTACATTATCAGTTACTTGAATTATAGAGGGCTATAGCTCTTGTTAAAATATATCGGATCAAACCCATATTCAAACTTGATCTGTAGTTTGGGGTGAGGACCACATGCATATACCAAATTTGTTGCCGATCAGATGAAAAATGTTGAGTCATCGCAACTTGGATGAATTCTATTTCAAAACAAGAGTGGAAAGGTTTAACTAAACAATACCAAAATCCATACAGATGAAGAACATGCTAAGAAAAACCTAGGTAAGAAATATGAGGCAGATCAGAAGAAAACTGTTTGAATTATTGTATCAGATAGCATTTGTGTGCAGGGTTAATTATTTTCTAAACCGTTCCACCAATCGATACCAAAAACTATACAGTCGAGGGGTGTGTCATCATAAACCTACATATAATATATGAACACAATCGGACAAAAATACTTAAGTTATGGAATCGGATAGAACATGACCATGTATGGATGGAAAGTGTTAATCATTTCTAAATCGATCAACCGATAGATACCAAAAACTATACAGGTGAGGGGTGACCATAAACATGCACATAAAATTTGAACATGGTCCAATAAAAAATTGAGTAATTGTGTCAGATAGCAAGTGTCTATGGACAGATGGACGGACGGACAGACAGATGTTTAGACAGATGGACGAACGAATGACGGACGGTTGATCTGGACGTCGGTATTACCATACATGATATGGGTACACATAAAAATCCACATCTTTGATGTATATCTGGATGGAAATCTGGAAATTTTAAAAGTACATGTACCATAAAACAATGTAAAAGCAGTTTAAATCTAATTTATTTACTCATTTATAAAGTCAGATGGCTTGAATCTTAACAATGTATCAATGAAAACAGCAATGAAAGATCCCCCTTTGTAACCTCATGACTCCTGTTGTGTTTCAACTGCTATATGTTTTAACCCTTTCATGATGGGAGCTGTGTTGGTGCAGCATTAAATATCCTGTGGCAGTGCATTCTCTGATATACATTTTGCCTCACAGATATAATAGAGCATAAGGAGACTTGCATATAAAAGAGAATTCATTAGCACAGGGTTTTCGCAAAATTGCAGAAAGCTCCAGCCATGAAAGGGTTAACAGGCTGGTCATCCTATAATACCCGCTGTGGGAAAATATTGAGTAAACCCTGTTGCGGACACGAGTGAAGACTACAGGTACATGTAGGTTTGTTTTGAGGGAAATGTTGTTTTTCTTTGGACACTAGTCTAGATCCACGAGGTGCTTGATGAACCCATCTTCAGCCAAATGTCAACAGTTCGACGAATAAAGCTCCATAAAGTGACGAAATGCTCGATGAATTGTGAGAATTAGCTTCAATTTTTCAAATTTGTGTGTTTTCAGCTACAAGATGAGTGAGTGGTGATAAATTTGGACATCATTGTCAACGTTACATTGTTATAGATAGTTTAGGAAACTAAATCTACATTTACATGTGAATTTGCTGCATTTAAGTAGGAAAATATTGACAATTGCATGTGATACTGAACAGTGTCGGAGTAAACCCCAAAGCGGGCACGATTTTGCCCGCATCGCAGTTTACTCCTGCCCGCATTACGTTTTACTTTATCGATGCACGGAATGTTTGAAAAGATATCTTTATTCGAGTTTATACTGGAAAGGGATTTGGGATTTTTAGTATAAAAACACGTCACGGGTATAGTGTCCCATATAGATTATTAAATAAAGATTGTGTTTTTCTCCAGAACTGAAACCTGAATTTTATCTGAACTCCTGTCACAGCATAAATAGGCATTGCCTATCATATATATGTCTTCCATTGGTTGGTAAAACTTGTAATTGAATACTTTTAACTGATAAGACTAGCCCTGGTATGAAAAACATTAGCTGTTATAGCCCGATGTGCGGTTTACTGACGCCCGCACCGGGGTTTACTGCCCGCAGTGGGGATTATAGGATGACCAGCATGGTTAAGAGCTACTCAAATAAATCAGAAATGACACAATTGATGTGAAATAATGCTAAACAAGACAGTCAATGACTGTGGGGTCGCTCACCAGACTGCAAAGACTGATAAGACTGGGACTCTGGAGACCAAAACAGTCAGCACTTTTCATAATCACTTTAAAAGAAGTAGATTTAAACAGGATATGTGGCTAGAGAGACTGTAAGTATGTACTAGTAGATTGGTGAAAATCCACCTTGAAATTGCCAACTGTACACTACTGATCTAAGATTTAAGTTCCCCAGTTGAAGTTGGTGATATTCACCCATTGGGCACCTCATTTATGAATTTTATCTTCTGCAAGTTAGGGGATATAGAAACTTCCTAGAAGGGAAATTTAACTAACAACAATGTAAATTTGATACTGTAGATACTTCCCAGAAGATGAGGCCTAAGCAGAATGAGGTCTCCAGAAGGTGAATTTGGTGATGCTAGCCCACTGTGTGGGATAGCATCACAAAAAGCGTGTCTGTTCCTACATTGTGCATGCCTGGCCTCAAGCAACACAATGTATTATACAATCAAGCCTTGAAATATTGTGAGTGTGTCTGTCATTTGCAGAATGAGGTCCCCAGAGGGTGAATTTAGTGATGCTATCCCGCACAGTGGGCTAGCATCACTAAATTCACCCTCTGGGGACCTCATTCTGCTAGGGCCCCCAACTGCTATGGCAGACCTAGGATAAGATTGAAGTTCCCCAGTTGAAGTTGGTGATGTTCACCCATTGGGCACCTCAATAATGAATTTATCTTCTGCAAATTAGGGGATATAGAAACTTCCTAGAAGGGAAATGTAACTAACAACAATGTTAATTTGATACTATAGATACTTCCCAGAAGATGAGGCCTAAGCAGAATGAGGTCTCCAGAGGGTGAATTTGGTGATGCTAGGCCGCTGTGTGGGATAGCATCACTAAATTCACCCTCTGGGGACCTCATTCTGCAAATGACATTAGTCCTGATATGAACAATACATGAGAGATTGGGAATTAATGACATCTAGCAAATCTGCAGGAATGTTTATAAACATATCAAGATTGACATGATTGTGTCGGCATACCCAGCATATATACAGTTACAGCCAAAGTAAATGCTTCTTATTAATGATTCTGTCAAGAATTTGAGTAAATTTGATTTTTGAGACCAGGCCAGGGTGGCAGAAGCAGTGCACTTGAGTGAAGGGCCAGGGGCCACAACCTACAGAAATGTAATGGCATTAGTTTTTCAATTTTCAAAAAATGTTAAACAATATATATATACTAGAAGGTGACCCGACTTCGTCCGGGCTTTGACCTTGAATTGTCCATTTTGAAGGTCAAGGTCAAGTGGGGTCACGATTTGACCAGTCCAAAACACTGCCCGGACAAAAGTACCCGACAAACGTGCCCGTCGAAATCCATCCGGTTTTACCCGATTGGACCTTGAATTGATCATTTTGAAGGTCAAGGTCTGGTCGGGGTCACGATTTGACCCGTCCAAAACAATCAGTGGACAAAAGTAACCCCACGTATCAAATTTCGTCGAAATCCCATCAAAATTGGCGATTGGACCTTGAAATTACCCGATTTCAAGGTCAAGGTCACGTCGCACGGGCAAATGAATATGCTTATGAGACTCGCCATAAGAAAGTACACCCACATACCAAGTTTCATCGTCACGTCGCACGGACAAATTTATATGCCTATGTTCGTCCCCGGCCGAAAATACCCCCACATACCAAGTTTCATCGAAATCGGTTGGGACGTTTTCGAGTTCATCGCGAACACACACACAGACACACACCCACACACACAGACACACAGATCTTCCAAAATATATAATAGATAATTGACCATGGAGTTAAATACAATTTTTTTTAATTTTTTTTTAAATATACTAATAAAAAAAAACAATTCCAGTTTTTTTAAATATTCTTTTATTTTTTAATATATCATTTCTTTTCTATTCTTTTCTTTTTTGGTTAAAGAGTTTAATCTGAATTTTTTTTTATCTGAGTTATGTCCCTGGCCCCACCCACATTTGACCCAGTGACCTCATTTGAACAAATCTGAACCCCAGTCAACCAATGATCCTTCATACCAAATATGAACCCATTTGGCCTGATGGTATTCGAGAAGAAGATGTTTAAAAGAATTACTATGGAGGGAAAGAGTTATGGCCCTGGTTTCTCAACTAATCAACCTGGTGACCTCATTTGAACAAATCTGAATGTGAGTCACCTAGGGAACATCCACACCAAATATGAACCCATTAGGCCTTATGGTTCTGGAAAAGAATTCGTTCTAAGAATTACTATCAAGGAATAGAGTTGTGGCCCTGCTTTCGCAAATATTTGACCCAGTGACCTCATTTGAACAAATCTGAATGAGAGTCACCTAGGAAACATCCACACCAAATATGAACCAATTCGGTCCAATGGAACTTCAGAAGAAGATGTTCAAAGAATTGTTGACGGATGGACGGACGGATGGACGGACGGACGGATGCTCGATGAATTGTGAGAATTAGCTTCAATTTTTCAAATTTGTGTGTTTTCAGCTACAAGATGAGTGAGTGGTGATAAATTTGGACATCATTGTCAACGTTACATTGTTATAGATAGTTTAGGAAACTAAATCTACATTTACATGTGAATTTGCTGCATTTAAGTAGGAAAATATTGACAATTGCATGTGATACTGAACAGTGTCGGAGTAAACCCCAAAGCGGGCACGATTTTGCCCGCATCGCAGTTTACTCCTGCCCGCATTACGTTTTACTTTATCGATGCACGGAATGTTTGAAAAGATATCTTTATTCGAGTTTATACTGGAAAGGGATTTGGGATTTTTAGTATAAAAACACGTCACGGGTATAGTGTCCCATATAGATTATTAAATAAAGATTGTGTTTTTCTCCAGAACTGAAACCTGAATTTTATCTGAACTCCTGTCACAGCATAAATAGGCATTGCCTATCATATATATGTCTTCCATTGGTTGGTAAAACTTGTAATTGAATACTTTTAACTGATAAGACTAGCCCTGGTATGAAAAACATTAGCTGTTATAGCCCGATGTGCGGTTTACTGACGCCCGCACCGGGGTTTACTGCCCGCAGTGGGGATTATAGGATGACCAGCATGGTTAAGAGCTACTCAAATAAATCAGAAATGACACAATTGATGTGAAATAATGCTAAACAAGACAGTCAATGACTGTGGGGTCGCTCACCAGACTGCAAAGACTGATAAGACTGGGACTCTGGAGACCAAAACAGTCAGCACTTTTCATAATCACTTTAAAAGAAGTAGATTTAAACAGGATATGTGGCTAGAGAGACTGTAAGTATGTACTAGTAGATTGGTGAAAATCCACCTTGAAATTGCCAACTGTACACTACTGATCTAAGATTTAAGTTCCCCAGTTGAAGTTGGTGATATTCACCCATTGGGCACCTCATTTATGAATTTTATCTTCTGCAAGTTAGGGGATATAGAAACTTCCTAGAAGGGAAATTTAACTAACAACAATGTAAATTTGATACTGTAGATACTTCCCAGAAGATGAGGCCTAAGCAGAATGAGGTCTCCAGAAGGTGAATTTGGTGATGCTAGCCCACTGTGTGGGATAGCATCACAAAAAGCGTGTCTGTTCCTACATTGTGCATGCCTGGCCTCAAGCAACACAATGTATTATACAATCAAGCCTTGAAATATTGTGAGTGTGTCTGTCATTTGCAGAATGAGGTCCCCAGAGGGTGAATTTAGTGATGCTATCCCGCACAGTGGGCTAGCATCACTAAATTCACCCTCTGGGGACCTCATTCTGCTAGGGCCCCCAACTGCTATGGCAGACCTAGGATAAGATTGAAGTTCCCCAGTTGAAGTTGGTGATGTTCACCCATTGGGCACCTCAATAATGAATTTATCTTCTGCAAATTAGGGGATATAGAAACTTCCTAGAAGGGAAATGTAACTAACAACAATGTTAATTTGATACTATAGATACTTCCCAGAAGATGAGGCCTAAGCAGAATGAGGTCTCCAGAGGGTGAATTTGGTGATGCTAGGCCGCTGTGTGGGATAGCATCACTAAATTCACCCTCTGGGGACCTCATTCTGCAAATGACATTAGTCCTGATATGAACAATACATGAGAGATTGGGAATTAATGACATCTAGCAAATCTGCAGGAATGTTTATAAACATATCAAGATTGACATGATTGTGTCGGCATACCCAGCATATATACAGTTACAGCCAAAGTAAATGCTTCTTATTAATGATTCTGTCAAGAATTTGAGTAAATTTGATTTTTGAGACCAGGCCAGGGTGGCAGAAGCAGTGCACTTGAGTGAAGGGCCAGGGGCCACAACCTACAGAAATGTAATGGCATTAGTTTTTCAATTTTCAAAAAATGTTAAACAATATATATATACTAGAAGGTGACCCGACTTCGTCCGGGCTTTGACCTTGAATTGTCCATTTTGAAGGTCAAGGTCAAGTGGGGTCACGATTTGACCAGTCCAAAACACTGCCCGGACAAAAGTACCCGACAAACGTGCCCGTCGAAATCCATCCGGTTTTACCCGATTGGACCTTGAATTGATCATTTTGAAGGTCAAGGTCTGGTCGGGGTCACGATTTGACCCGTCCAAAACAATCAGTGGACAAAAGTAACCCCACGTATCAAATTTCGTCGAAATCCCATCAAAATTGGCGATTGGACCTTGAAATTACCCGATTTCAAGGTCAAGGTCACGTCGCACGGGCAAATGAATATGCTTATGAGACTCGCCATAAGAAAGTACACCCACATACCAAGTTTCATCGTCACGTCGCACGGACAAATTTATATGCCTATGTTCGTCCCCGGCCGAAAATACCCCCACATACCAAGTTTCATCGAAATCGGTTGGGACGTTTTCGAGTTCATCGCGAACACACACACAGACACACACCCACACACACAGACACACAGATCTTCCAAAATATATAATAGATAATTGACCATGGAGTTAAATACAATTTTTTTTAATTTTTTTTTAAATATACTAATAAAAAAAAACAATTCCAGTTTTTTTAAATATTCTTTTATTTTTTAATATATCATTTCTTTTCTATTCTTTTCTTTTTTGGTTAAAGAGTTTAATCTGAATTTTTTTTTATCTGAGTTATGTCCCTGGCCCCACCCACATTTGACCCAGTGACCTCATTTGAACAAATCTGAACCCCAGTCAACCAATGATCCTTCATACCAAATATGAACCCATTTGGCCTGATGGTATTCGAGAAGAAGATGTTTAAAAGAATTACTATGGAGGGAAAGAGTTATGGCCCTGGTTTCTCAACTAATCAACCTGGTGACCTCATTTGAACAAATCTGAATGTGAGTCACCTAGGGAACATCCACACCAAATATGAACCCATTAGGCCTTATGGTTCTGGAAAAGAATTCGTTCTAAGAATTACTATCAAGGAATAGAGTTGTGGCCCTGCTTTCGCAAATATTTGACCCAGTGACCTCATTTGAACAAATCTGAATGAGAGTCACCTAGGAAACATCCACACCAAATATGAACCAATTCGGTCCAATGGAACTTCAGAAGAAGATGTTCAAAGAATTGTTGACGGATGGACGGACGGATGGACGGATGCTCGATGAATTGTGAGAATTAGCTTCAATTTTTCAAATTTGTGTGTTTTCAGCTACAAGATGAGTGAGTGGTGATAAATTTGGACATCATTGTCAACGTTACATTGTTATAGATAGTTTAGGAAACTAAATCTACATTTACATGTGAATTTGCTGCATTTAAGTAGGAAAATATTGACAATTGCATGTGATACTGAACAGTGTCGGAGTAAACCCCAAAGCGGGCACGATTTTGCCCGCATCGCAGTTTACTCCTGCCCGCATTACGTTTTACTTTATCGATGCACGGAATGTTTGAAAAGATATCTTTATTCGAGTTTATACTGGAAAGGGATTTGGGATTTTTAGTATAAAAACACGTCACGGGTATAGTGTCCCATATAGATTATTAAATAAAGATTGTGTTTTTCTCCAGAACTGAAACCTGAATTTTATCTGAACTCCTGTCACAGCATAAATAGGCATTGCCTATCATATATATGTCTTCCATTGGTTGGTAAAACTTGTAATTGAATACTTTTAACTGATAAGACTAGCCCTGGTATGAAAAACATTAGCTGTTATAGCCCGATGTGCGGTTTACTGACGCCCGCACCGGGGTTTACTGCCCGCAGTGGGGATTATAGGATGACCAGCATGGTTAAGAGCTACTCAAATAAATCAGAAATGACACAATTGATGTGAAATAATGCTAAACAAGACAGTCAATGACTGTGGGGTCGCTCACCAGACTGCAAAGACTGATAAGACTGGGACTCTGGAGACCAAAACAGTCAGCACTTTTCATAATCACTTTAAAAGAAGTAGATTTAAACAGGATATGTGGCTAGAGAGACTGTAAGTATGTACTAGTAGATTGGTGAAAATCCACCTTGAAATTGCCAACTGTACACTACTGATCTAAGATTTAAGTTCCCCAGTTGAAGTTGGTGATATTCACCCATTGGGCACCTCATTTATGAATTTTATCTTCTGCAAGTTAGGGGATATAGAAACTTCCTAGAAGGGAAATTTAACTAACAACAATGTAAATTTGATACTGTAGATACTTCCCAGAAGATGAGGCCTAAGCAGAATGAGGTCTCCAGAAGGTGAATTTGGTGATGCTAGCCCACTGTGTGGGATAGCATCACAAAAAGCGTGTCTGTTCCTACATTGTGCATGCCTGGCCTCAAGCAACACAATGTATTATACAATCAAGCCTTGAAATATTGTGAGTGTGTCTGTCATTTGCAGAATGAGGTCCCCAGAGGGTGAATTTAGTGATGCTATCCCGCACAGTGGGCTAGCATCACTAAATTCACCCTCTGGGGACCTCATTCTGCTAGGGCCCCCAACTGCTATGGCAGACCTAGGATAAGATTGAAGTTCCCCAGTTGAAGTTGGTGATGTTCACCCATTGGGCACCTCAATAATGAATTTATCTTCTGCAAATTAGGGGATATAGAAACTTCCTAGAAGGGAAATGTAACTAACAACAATGTTAATTTGATACTATAGATACTTCCCAGAAGATGAGGCCTAAGCAGAATGAGGTCTCCAGAGGGTGAATTTGGTGATGCTAGGCCGCTGTGTGGGATAGCATCACTAAATTCACCCTCTGGGGACCTCATTCTGCAAATGACATTAGTCCTGATATGAACAATACATGAGAGATTGGGAATTAATGACATCTAGCAAATCTGCAGGAATGTTTATAAACATATCAAGATTGACATGATTGTGTCGGCATACCCAGCATATATACAGTTACAGCCAAAGTAAATGCTTCTTATTAATGATTCTGTCAAGAATTTGAGTAAATTTGATTTTTGAGACCAGGCCAGGGTGGCAGAAGCAGTGCACTTGAGTGAAGGGCCAGGGGCCACAACCTACAGAAATGTAATGGCATTAGTTTTTCAATTTTCAAAAAATGTTAAACAATATATATATACTAGAAGGTGACCCGACTTCGTCCGGGCTTTGACCTTGAATTGTCCATTTTGAAGGTCAAGGTCAAGTGGGGTCACGATTTGACCAGTCCAAAACACTGCCCGGACAAAAGTACCCGACAAACGTGCCCGTCGAAATCCATCCGGTTTTACCCGATTGGACCTTGAATTGATCATTTTGAAGGTCAAGGTCTGGTCGGGGTCACGATTTGACCCGTCCAAAACAATCAGTGGACAAAAGTAACCCCACGTATCAAATTTCGTCGAAATCCCATCAAAATTGGCGATTGGACCTTGAAATTACCCGATTTCAAGGTCAAGGTCACGTCGCACGGGCAAATGAATATGCTTATGAGACTCGCCATAAGAAAGTACACCCACATACCAAGTTTCATCGTCACGTCGCACGGACAAATTTATATGCCTATGTTCGTCCCCGGCCGAAAATACCCCCACATACCAAGTTTCATCGAAATCGGTTGGGACGTTTTCGAGTTCATCGCGAACACACACACAGACACACACCCACACACACAGACACACAGATCTTCCAAAATATATAATAGATAATTGACCATGGAGTTAAATACAATTTTTTTTAATTTTTTTTTAAATATACTAATAAAAAAAAACAATTCCAGTTTTTTTAAATATTCTTTTATTTTTTAATATATCATTTCTTTTCTATTCTTTTCTTTTTTGGTTAAAGAGTTTAATCTGAATTTTTTTTTATCTGAGTTATGTCCCTGGCCCCACCCACATTTGACCCAGTGACCTCATTTGAACAAATCTGAACCCCAGTCAACCAATGATCCTTCATACCAAATATGAACCCATTTGGCCTGATGGTATTCGAGAAGAAGATGTTTAAAAGAATTACTATGGAGGGAAAGAGTTATGGCCCTGGTTTCTCAACTAATCAACCTGGTGACCTCATTTGAACAAATCTGAATGTGAGTCACCTAGGGAACATCCACACCAAATATGAACCCATTAGGCCTTATGGTTCTGGAAAAGAATTCGTTCTAAGAATTACTATCAAGGAATAGAGTTGTGGCCCTGCTTTCGCAAATATTTGACCCAGTGACCTCATTTGAACAAATCTGAATGAGAGTCACCTAGGAAACATCCACACCAAATATGAACCAATTCGGTCCAATGGAACTTCAGAAGAAGATGTTCAAAGAATTGTTGACGGATGGACGGACGGATGGACGGACGGACGGATGCTCGATGAATTGTGAGAATTAGCTTCAATTTTTCAAATTTGTGTGTTTTCAGCTACAAGATGAGTGAGTGGTGATAAATTTGGACATCATTGTCAACGTTACATTGTTATAGATAGTTTAGGAAACTAAATCTACATTTACATGTGAATTTGCTGCATTTAAGTAGGAAAATATTGACAATTGCATGTGATACTGAACAGTGTCGGAGTAAACCCCAAAGCGGGCACGATTTTGCCCGCATCGCAGTTTACTCCTGCCCGCATTACGTTTTACTTTATCGATGCACGGAATGTTTGAAAAGATATCTTTATTCGAGTTTATACTGGAAAGGGATTTGGGATTTTTAGTATAAAAACACGTCACGGGTATAGTGTCCCATATAGATTATTAAATAAAGATTGTGTTTTTCTCCAGAACTGAAACCTGAATTTTATCTGAACTCCTGTCACAGCATAAATAGGCATTGCCTATCATATATATGTCTTCCATTGGTTGGTAAAACTTGTAATTGAATACTTTTAACTGATAAGACTAGCCCTGGTATGAAAAACATTAGCTGTTATAGCCCGATGTGCGGTTTACTGACGCCCGCACCGGGGTTTACTGCCCGCAGTGGGGATTATAGGATGACCAGCATGGTTAAGAGCTACTCAAATAAATCAGAAATGACACAATTGATGTGAAATAATGCTAAACAAGACAGTCAATGACTGTGGGGTCGCTCACCAGACTGCAAAGACTGATAAGACTGGGACTCTGGAGACCAAAACAGTCAGCACTTTTCATAATCACTTTAAAAGAAGTAGATTTAAACAGGATATGTGGCTAGAGAGACTGTAAGTATGTACTAGTAGATTGGTGAAAATCCACCTTGAAATTGCCAACTGTACACTACTGATCTAAGATTTAAGTTCCCCAGTTGAAGTTGGTGATATTCACCCATTGGGCACCTCATTTATGAATTTTATCTTCTGCAAGTTAGGGGATATAGAAACTTCCTAGAAGGGAAATTTAACTAACAACAATGTAAATTTGATACTGTAGATACTTCCCAGAAGATGAGGCCTAAGCAGAATGAGGTCTCCAGAAGGTGAATTTGGTGATGCTAGCCCACTGTGTGGGATAGCATCACAAAAAGCGTGTCTGTTCCTACATTGTGCATGCCTGGCCTCAAGCAACACAATGTATTATACAATCAAGCCTTGAAATATTGTGAGTGTGTCTGTCATTTGCAGAATGAGGTCCCCAGAGGGTGAATTTAGTGATGCTATCCCGCACAGTGGGCTAGCATCACTAAATTCACCCTCTGGGGACCTCATTCTGCTAGGGCCCCCAACTGCTATGGCAGACCTAGGATAAGATTGAAGTTCCCCAGTTGAAGTTGGTGATGTTCACCCATTGGGCACCTCAATAATGAATTTATCTTCTGCAAATTAGGGGATATAGAAACTTCCTAGAAGGGAAATGTAACTAACAACAATGTTAATTTGATACTATAGATACTTCCCAGAAGATGAGGCCTAAGCAGAATGAGGTCTCCAGAGGGTGAATTTGGTGATGCTAGGCCGCTGTGTGGGATAGCATCACTAAATTCACCCTCTGGGGACCTCATTCTGCAAATGACATTAGTCCTGATATGAACAATACATGAGAGATTGGGAATTAATGACATCTAGCAAATCTGCAGGAATGTTTATAAACATATCAAGATTGACATGATTGTGTCGGCATACCCAGCATATATACAGTTACAGCCAAAGTAAATGCTTCTTATTAATGATTCTGTCAAGAATTTGAGTAAATTTGATTTTTGAGACCAGGCCAGGGTGGCAGAAGCAGTGCACTTGAGTGAAGGGCCAGGGGCCACAACCTACAGAAATGTAATGGCATTAGTTTTTCAATTTTCAAAAAATGTTAAACAATATATATATACTAGAAGGTGACCCGACTTCGTCCGGGCTTTGACCTTGAATTGTCCATTTTGAAGGTCAAGGTCAAGTGGGGTCACGATTTGACCAGTCCAAAACACTGCCCGGACAAAAGTACCCGACAAACGTGCCCGTCGAAATCCATCCGGTTTTACCCGATTGGACCTTGAATTGATCATTTTGAAGGTCAAGGTCTGGTCGGGGTCACGATTTGACCCGTCCAAAACAATCAGTGGACAAAAGTAACCCCACGTATCAAATTTCGTCGAAATCCCATCAAAATTGGCGATTGGACCTTGAAATTACCCGATTTCAAGGTCAAGGTCACGTCGCACGGGCAAATGAATATGCTTATGAGACTCGCCATAAGAAAGTACACCCACATACCAAGTTTCATCGTCACGTCGCACGGACAAATTTATATGCCTATGTTCGTCCCCGGCCGAAAATACCCCCACATACCAAGTTTCATCGAAATCGGTTGGGACGTTTTCGAGTTCATCGCGAACACACACACAGACACACACCCACACACACAGACACACAGATCTTCCAAAATATATAATAGATAATTGACCATGGAGTTAAATACAATTTTTTTTAATTTTTTTTTAAATATACTAATAAAAAAAAACAATTCCAGTTTTTTTAAATATTCTTTTATTTTTTAATATATCATTTCTTTTCTATTCTTTTCTTTTTTGGTTAAAGAGTTTAATCTGAATTTTTTTTTATCTGAGTTATGTCCCTGGCCCCACCCACATTTGACCCAGTGACCTCATTTGAACAAATCTGAACCCCAGTCAACCAATGATCCTTCATACCAAATATGAACCCATTTGGCCTGATGGTATTCGAGAAGAAGATGTTTAAAAGAATTACTATGGAGGGAAAGAGTTATGGCCCTGGTTTCTCAACTAATCAACCTGGTGACCTCATTTGAACAAATCTGAATGTGAGTCACCTAGGGAACATCCACACCAAATATGAACCCATTAGGCCTTATGGTTCTGGAAAAGAATTCGTTCTAAGAATTACTATCAAGGAATAGAGTTGTGGCCCTGCTTTCGCAAATATTTGACCCAGTGACCTCATTTGAACAAATCTGAATGAGAGTCACCTAGGAAACATCCACACCAAATATGAACCAATTCGGTCCAATGGAACTTCAGAAGAAGATGTTCAAAGAATTGTTGACGGATGGACGGACGGATGGACGGACGGACGGATGCTCGATGAATTGTGAGAATTAGCTTCAATTTTTCAAATTTGTGTGTTTTCAGCTACAAGATGAGTGAGTGGTGATAAATTTGGACATCATTGTCAACGTTACATTGTTATAGATAGTTTAGGAAACTAAATCTACATTTACATGTGAATTTGCTGCATTTAAGTAGGAAAATATTGACAATTGCATGTGATACTGAACAGTGTCGGAGTAAACCCCAAAGCGGGCACGATTTTGCCCGCATCGCAGTTTACTCCTGCCCGCATTACGTTTTACTTTATCGATGCACGGAATGTTTGAAAAGATATCTTTATTCGAGTTTATACTGGAAAGGGATTTGGGATTTTTAGTATAAAAACACGTCACGGGTATAGTGTCCCATATAGATTATTAAATAAAGATTGTGTTTTTCTCCAGAACTGAAACCTGAATTTTATCTGAACTCCTGTCACAGCATAAATAGGCATTGCCTATCATATATATGTCTTCCATTGGTTGGTAAAACTTGTAATTGAATACTTTTAACTGATAAGACTAGCCCTGGTATGAAAAACATTAGCTGTTATAGCCCGATGTGCGGTTTACTGACGCCCGCACCGGGGTTTACTGCCCGCAGTGGGGATTATAGGATGACCAGCATGGTTAAGAGCTACTCAAATAAATCAGAAATGACACAATTGATGTGAAATAATGCTAAACAAGACAGTCAATGACTGTGGGGTCGCTCACCAGACTGCAAAGACTGATAAGACTGGGACTCTGGAGACCAAAACAGTCAGCACTTTTCATAATCACTTTAAAAGAAGTAGATTTAAACAGGATATGTGGCTAGAGAGACTGTAAGTATGTACTAGTAGATTGGTGAAAATCCACCTTGAAATTGCCAACTGTACACTACTGATCTAAGATTTAAGTTCCCCAGTTGAAGTTGGTGATATTCACCCATTGGGCACCTCATTTATGAATTTTATCTTCTGCAAGTTAGGGGATATAGAAACTTCCTAGAAGGGAAATTTAACTAACAACAATGTAAATTTGATACTGTAGATACTTCCCAGAAGATGAGGCCTAAGCAGAATGAGGTCTCCAGAAGGTGAATTTGGTGATGCTAGCCCACTGTGTGGGATAGCATCACAAAAAGCGTGTCTGTTCCTACATTGTGCATGCCTGGCCTCAAGCAACACAATGTATTATACAATCAAGCCTTGAAATATTGTGAGTGTGTCTGTCATTTGCAGAATGAGGTCCCCAGAGGGTGAATTTAGTGATGCTATCCCGCACAGTGGGCTAGCATCACTAAATTCACCCTCTGGGGACCTCATTCTGCTAGGGCCCCCAACTGCTATGGCAGACCTAGGATAAGATTGAAGTTCCCCAGTTGAAGTTGGTGATGTTCACCCATTGGGCACCTCAATAATGAATTTATCTTCTGCAAATTAGGGGATATAGAAACTTCCTAGAAGGGAAATGTAACTAACAACAATGTTAATTTGATACTATAGATACTTCCCAGAAGATGAGGCCTAAGCAGAATGAGGTCTCCAGAGGGTGAATTTGGTGATGCTAGGCCGCTGTGTGGGATAGCATCACTAAATTCACCCTCTGGGGACCTCATTCTGCAAATGACATTAGTCCTGATATGAACAATACATGAGAGATTGGGAATTAATGACATCTAGCAAATCTGCAGGAATGTTTATAAACATATCAAGATTGACATGATTGTGTCGGCATACCCAGCATATATACAGTTACAGCCAAAGTAAATGCTTCTTATTAATGATTCTGTCAAGAATTTGAGTAAATTTGATTTTTGAGACCAGGCCAGGGTGGCAGAAGCAGTGCACTTGAGTGAAGGGCCAGGGGCCACAACCTACAGAAATGTAATGGCATTAGTTTTTCAATTTTCAAAAAATGTTAAACAATATATATATACTAGAAGGTGACCCGACTTCGTCCGGGCTTTGACCTTGAATTGTCCATTTTGAAGGTCAAGGTCAAGTGGGGTCACGATTTGACCAGTCCAAAACACTGCCCGGACAAAAGTACCCGACAAACGTGCCCGTCGAAATCCATCCGGTTTTACCCGATTGGACCTTGAATTGATCATTTTGAAGGTCAAGGTCTGGTCGGGGTCACGATTTGACCCGTCCAAAACAATCAGTGGACAAAAGTAACCCCACGTATCAAATTTCGTCGAAATCCCATCAAAATTGGCGATTGGACCTTGAAATTACCCGATTTCAAGGTCAAGGTCACGTCGCACGGGCAAATGAATATGCTTATGAGACTCGCCATAAGAAAGTACACCCACATACCAAGTTTCATCGTCACGTCGCACGGACAAATTTATATGCCTATGTTCGTCCCCGGCCGAAAATACCCCCACATACCAAGTTTCATCGAAATCGGTTGGGACGTTTTCGAGTTCATCGCGAACACACACACAGACACACACCCACACACACAGACACACAGATCTTCCAAAATATATAATAGATAATTGACCATGGAGTTAAATACAATTTTTTTTAATTTTTTTTTAAATATACTAATAAAAAAAAACAATTCCAGTTTTTTTAAATATTCTTTTATTTTTTAATATATCATTTCTTTTCTATTCTTTTCTTTTTTGGTTAAAGAGTTTAATCTGAATTTTTTTTTATCTGAGTTATGTCCCTGGCCCCACCCACATTTGACCCAGTGACCTCATTTGAACAAATCTGAACCCCAGTCAACCAATGATCCTTCATACCAAATATGAACCCATTTGGCCTGATGGTATTCGAGAAGAAGATGTTTAAAAGAATTACTATGGAGGGAAAGAGTTATGGCCCTGGTTTCTCAACTAATCAACCTGGTGACCTCATTTGAACAAATCTGAATGTGAGTCACCTAGGGAACATCCACACCAAATATGAACCCATTAGGCCTTATGGTTCTGGAAAAGAATTCGTTCTAAGAATTACTATCAAGGAATAGAGTTGTGGCCCTGCTTTCGCAAATATTTGACCCAGTGACCTCATTTGAACAAATCTGAATGAGAGTCACCTAGGAAACATCCACACCAAATATGAACCAATTCGGTCCAATGGAACTTCAGAAGAAGATGTTCAAAGAATTGTTGACGGATGGACGGACGGATGGACGGACGGACGGATGCTCGATGAATTGTGAGAATTAGCTTCAATTTTTCAAATTTGTGTGTTTTCAGCTACAAGATGAGTGAGTGGTGATAAATTTGGACATCATTGTCAACGTTACATTGTTATAGATAGTTTAGGAAACTAAATCTACATTTACATGTGAATTTGCTGCATTTAAGTAGGAAAATATTGACAATTGCATGTGATACTGAACAGTGTCGGAGTAAACCCCAAAGCGGGCACGATTTTGCCCGCATCGCAGTTTACTCCTGCCCGCATTACGTTTTACTTTATCGATGCACGGAATGTTTGAAAAGATATCTTTATTCGAGTTTATACTGGAAAGGGATTTGGGATTTTTAGTATAAAAACACGTCACGGGTATAGTGTCCCATATAGATTATTAAATAAAGATTGTGTTTTTCTCCAGAACTGAAACCTGAATTTTATCTGAACTCCTGTCACAGCATAAATAGGCATTGCCTATCATATATATGTCTTCCATTGGTTGGTAAAACTTGTAATTGAATACTTTTAACTGATAAGACTAGCCCTGGTATGAAAAACATTAGCTGTTATAGCCCGATGTGCGGTTTACTGACGCCCGCACCGGGGTTTACTGCCCGCAGTGGGGATTATAGGATGACCAGCATGGTTAAGAGCTACTCAAATAAATCAGAAATGACACAATTGATGTGAAATAATGCTAAACAAGACAGTCAATGACTGTGGGGTCGCTCACCAGACTGCAAAGACTGATAAGACTGGGACTCTGGAGACCAAAACAGTCAGCACTTTTCATAATCACTTTAAAAGAAGTAGATTTAAACAGGATATGTGGCTAGAGAGACTGTAAGTATGTACTAGTAGATTGGTGAAAATCCACCTTGAAATTGCCAACTGTACACTACTGATCTAAGATTTAAGTTCCCCAGTTGAAGTTGGTGATATTCACCCATTGGGCACCTCATTTATGAATTTTATCTTCTGCAAGTTAGGGGATATAGAAACTTCCTAGAAGGGAAATTTAACTAACAACAATGTAAATTTGATACTGTAGATACTTCCCAGAAGATGAGGCCTAAGCAGAATGAGGTCTCCAGAAGGTGAATTTGGTGATGCTAGCCCACTGTGTGGGATAGCATCACAAAAAGCGTGTCTGTTCCTACATTGTGCATGCCTGGCCTCAAGCAACACAATGTATTATACAATCAAGCCTTGAAATATTGTGAGTGTGTCTGTCATTTGCAGAATGAGGTCCCCAGAGGGTGAATTTAGTGATGCTATCCCGCACAGTGGGCTAGCATCACTAAATTCACCCTCTGGGGACCTCATTCTGCTAGGGCCCCCAACTGCTATGGCAGACCTAGGATAAGATTGAAGTTCCCCAGTTGAAGTTGGTGATGTTCACCCATTGGGCACCTCAATAATGAATTTATCTTCTGCAAATTAGGGGATATAGAAACTTCCTAGAAGGGAAATGTAACTAACAACAATGTTAATTTGATACTATAGATACTTCCCAGAAGATGAGGCCTAAGCAGAATGAGGTCTCCAGAGGGTGAATTTGGTGATGCTAGGCCGCTGTGTGGGATAGCATCACTAAATTCACCCTCTGGGGACCTCATTCTGCAAATGACATTAGTCCTGATATGAACAATACATGAGAGATTGGGAATTAATGACATCTAGCAAATCTGCAGGAATGTTTATAAACATATCAAGATTGACATGATTGTGTCGGCATACCCAGCATATATACAGTTACAGCCAAAGTAAATGCTTCTTATTAATGATTCTGTCAAGAATTTGAGTAAATTTGATTTTTGAGACCAGGCCAGGGTGGCAGAAGCAGTGCACTTGAGTGAAGGGCCAGGGGCCACAACCTACAGAAATGTAATGGCATTAGTTTTTCAATTTTCAAAAAATGTTAAACAATATATATATACTAGAAGGTGACCCGACTTCGTCCGGGCTTTGACCTTGAATTGTCCATTTTGAAGGTCAAGGTCAAGTGGGGTCACGATTTGACCAGTCCAAAACACTGCCCGGACAAAAGTACCCGACAAACGTGCCCGTCGAAATCCATCCGGTTTTACCCGATTGGACCTTGAATTGATCATTTTGAAGGTCAAGGTCTGGTCGGGGTCACGATTTGACCCGTCCAAAACAATCAGTGGACAAAAGTAACCCCACGTATCAAATTTCGTCGAAATCCCATCAAAATTGGCGATTGGACCTTGAAATTACCCGATTTCAAGGTCAAGGTCACGTCGCACGGGCAAATGAATATGCTTATGAGACTCGCCATAAGAAAGTACACCCACATACCAAGTTTCATCGTCACGTCGCACGGACAAATTTATATGCCTATGTTCGTCCCCGGCCGAAAATACCCCCACATACCAAGTTTCATCGAAATCGGTTGGGACGTTTTCGAGTTCATCGCGAACACACACACAGACACACACCCACACACACAGACACACAGATCTTCCAAAATATATAATAGATAATTGACCATGGAGTTATATACAATTTTTTTTAATTTTTTTTTAAATATACTAATAAAAAAAAACAATTCCAGTTTTTTTAAATATTCTTTTATTTTTTAATATATCATTTCTTTTCTATTCTTTTCTTTTTTGGTTAAAGAGTTTAATCTGAATTTTTTTTTATCTGAGTTATGTCCCTGGCCCCACCCACATTTGACCCAGTGACCTCATTTGAACAAATCTGAACCCCAGTCAACCAATGATCCTTCATACCAAATATGAACCCATTTGGCCTGATGGTATTCGAGAAGAAGATGTTTAAAAGAATTACTATGGAGGGAAAGAGTTATGGCCCTGGTTTCTCAACTAATCAACCTGGTGACCTCATTTGAACAAATCTGAATGTGAGTCACCTAGGGAACATCCACACCAAATATGAACCCATTAGGCCTTATGGTTCTGGAAAAGAATTCGTTCTAAGAATTACTATCAAGGAATAGAGTTGTGGCCCTGCTTTCGCAAATATTTGACCCAGTGACCTCATTTGAACAAATCTGAATGAGAGTCACCTAGGAAACATCCACACCAAATATGAACCAATTCGGTCCAATGGAACTTCAGAAGAAGATGTTCAAAGAATTGTTGACGGATGGACGGACGGATGGACGGACGGACGGATGGACGGACGGACGACGGACGAAGAGTGATGACTATAGCTACACCGGAGACTTCGTCTCAGGTGAGCTAAAAATAACAAGCTGGACCAAATATATTACATTAAAACATAATTACTTCTGATATATATAAATAATATTAACAGCAAAAACACAGAAATTGTAGGCAAAACACTAAAAACTAAATGTATAGCACTATAAGTCATAGACTCTCCTATTCTTTATTGATTGGTATGAGGATAAATTACTAAGAAGTATATGTTACAGCATATAGGTCAAATGTTTTCAGCTTATTATTGCCAAAACTACCTATCATTGAAACACCCTTGTCTGTCATATACTAAATGTATGAGATTTCAATTACATTAAATTACATTCATGTAATTGTAAAGTAATTGTAAATTTATATTTAAAATTATTTTACGCTATTATTTTTGCAAAGAATACCAGAGTCAATGAAAAAAAATAAAACTGGTTAGAACTAATGGCCACTCCACCTGATATGTTGATTACAGTCCTGTAACCCTGAACTTTAGTGTCATCCCCATTCTGCTGCACATCAGCCACAGCTGCCAGGAAGGTGAGTTATCAATTAACATGCTTTCAGTATATTATTCAATATTTAACATAAAGCAGTATTAATTAGCCCATGGTTAGTTAAGGTTATGTTTAATAAAATTATCCAGGAATTTGAGAATTAAATGCAAAATGCAGTGATTATTCATTATTAATTATCCTTGATGGGTTTGATAAGTTTTACATATATTGCACAATGTAATAATATAACCAGGGTCAGGCTGACCAGAAATTCCATATGCTATATGTTGTGCTATTCACCATTGTTAAAATTTGGGTGTGACAAACAGACCGGTATTTTGCCGGTGAGTCTCCAGATTTGAGGCCTTTAACCCCGCACTCCCGCAACATTCATATAATCTCACAGTTTGAGGAAATACAGGTAATAACACTATTTAAGAAATGTGATGCCCGTAACCAGGAAGTAAACAGTGCTTGTGTTCAGTGTTCTATTATCTACACCCGAAAAGACTTAAAGGATTGATATCCTGATGAATGCAACAAAACACTTTCGGAAAGCACCCCTTATTATGAACACAATAACCCCAGTCCTATAACTATCGCGTAATAAATAAGCCGAAAAATAAATAAAATCCTCATATGACGTCATATGAGTTGACAAACTTAAAACACAGAGTCGGAGTTAATTGTGTCTACCTGTATGACATCATAAATATTATGTAATCACGTTAGCGAGTGGCGATGTTAAAAGCACAGAATCGGCAGTGCATGCGTGTTTAATAGAATAACTATAAGGCAGCATGTCAACAATTGCAAGTAAGACTTGTATATGGTGTAATTTGGGTCGTGCTAAGGTTTATATAAAACAATGTATACATTAGAGTTGTGAATCAAGTTATTAGTTTTCAATTGAAGATTTAAAAAATAATTTTATAAATACATTGTCGTCGTGGATGTTTTATGACTGGGATATTCAATAGACAGCACTGCTAGAATATACCGGTAAATTTATAGGCCACTAACCACGCAGAGAAATTTCATCAGTGTTAGTCGACAAGATTGTTTGGAGGGCACAATTTTCCGAAAATATATTATATACATGTATATAGAGTTATCAAGTACATGCTTCATATACTATGAATATATATATACCTATTATGCATGATATAATTTATGAAATGCATCATCTGACAATCATACAAACACGAAAATAAACAAACTAATCTGTGTTACTGCATTATGATAAATTAACGAGAGGCCGATCACGATCGGCAGATGTTTAACCCATACCCGGGCGATAGCGATTAGCTATAACTGATAATTTATCAAAGATATGAACACAGGTATCCATATATCAGCACTATCTTGAATTTAATAGCTCAAATAATTTGTCTTAAGAAGGGGTTAAAGTATTTGTGGTTGCGAAGGGGGGGGGGGGGGGGGTGTTCTAAATCTAATAACTCTATCCTTATTCATCCAAGGACCTCTCTATGTGAAATCCAATGGTTTAGTTATTTCTGAGGATATGTTTATAAGTTGAAGTTACTCATTGGAAACAAAACTACCAGCTGTTCAAATCTCATTCACTTCTAAAGAGAAATTATAATTAGTTGACAAGCCAGACTGCTTAGAACAACATGTGGGATTCCATCTCATATCCCCCCCCCCCCCCCCCATTGTTCCCAGTTGTTATTTGTTTATCAATCATGTTAAAAATGCATATAGTTTATACAATTCAAAAGTGTTATCTATATAATGCTATACAGCCATTATATGGAGCGGATGCTGGCCCCAATGATCCCTAAATCGAAAAGATTACCATAGTTAATTTAAAGGAAAGTAACACTGAATCAAATGGTTTCAAGACATAACAATATTTTACAAGTAGCTTGCAGACTAAAACACATAACCTTCACTGTTAATCTTTTAAGCACTCTGCGGCCCCCAAAATTCAGTCAACCATGACAATATGAACAGATGGGAAAATAAGGTTCCTGGCAATATTATCTGCCATATTGATTTTCAAAATAATGCATCACATATAATCTGTAAGCATATTCAATTGGTGTCTTATTGAATGTTCATTAACTAATGAACCTGATTCAACAAGAGGGTTCATTTAATATGTTTCTGCATAATACAAACAATAATGTAGATTTATCTGCTTGTAACCTATTGCATATAAAATTATATTGGCTATTAGCCATTATTTTAATGTAATATTAAAAGAATGTGTCTGAAGGGTTATATATTTTTCAAAAATCAATTAATCAATTCCACAATCCATAGAAGTTAATAGTGTGAAGATAACCCAAGATAAGACATATGAGGAAGAGCCCATGTGCATTATAGCATAAATCTGTTGGAAACTTGGAAAGGGTTAATTATTTTCTAAGCATATCAATGGAATATAGAAGACAATTGTGTAGGTCATGGGTCAATTATCAGGCAGCCTGTAATGAAATTTCAAAATTAGATAAACAAGAGCCTCCTGTCATTTATCAAATTTGACAATTAACCAGCCATCAGTATAATATTGTTTGTTTATCTTGGTATCCATCTAACCACTTGGCCATAGCTAAATAGCAGATGTCATTAATCATTTCACCAGCTGTTTACAATCTGCATGGACATACACCAGGGAATGTTATTATATTTCTAATAGAGTTGTCCACCATTCGACCATATACCAGTGTATTTCATGGAACTACATTATAAGTCACTTGAATTATAAAGGGCCATAACTCTGTTAAAATATATCGGATCAAACCCAAATTTGAACTTGATCTGTATTTTGGAGTGAGGACCACATGTACCAAATTTGGTGTAGATCAGATGAAAAATGTTTTGAGTCATAGCAGCTTGCGTGAATTCTAAGTAAACATTAAGAGTGAAAGGGTTAATTAAATAATACCAAAAACCATACAGATGAAGACCGTGCTAAGAAAAACCTAGGTAAGAAATATGAGCCAGATCAGAAGAAATATGTTCAACTTATTACATTGGATAGCATGTGTGTGAAGGGTTAATTATTTTCTAAACTGATCAACTAATCGATACCAAAAACTATACAGGTGAGGGGTGTGTCATCATAAACCTACATATCAAATATGAAAACAATCAGACAAAAAATACTTTGGTTACAGCATCGGATGCTCATGCCTATGTGCGGATGCAAAGTGTTAATAATTTCTAAACCGATCAACCGATCGATACCAAAAACTATACAGGTGAGGAGTGTGTCATCATAAACATGCACATAAAATTTGAACAAGATCCGATAAAAAATATTCGAGTAAATGAATCGGATAGTAAGTGTCTACGGACAGACGGACAGACGGACGGACGGACGGACGAACGACGGATGGTTGATCCGGACGTCGGCATTATGTGTACCATACATGGTATGGGTACACATAAAAATGAAAGTGTCAATGACACTGTAGCTCAACTTGGAAAGGGAATAATTTTATGTGTTACAGTCAATGGAGCGATTAGGAATGCGGAAAGTTGAAAGGTCTATTAAAGTAATAATAATAATTTACTAGAATATCAACATGAAGAGATATATATAAAGTAAAATCCAAGATAGTTGCTGGCAGCTATGTTTTCCAATAAAATTCTAAAACTGCCAGTGGACATGTTTTATAGCCGAATGACCCCAAAATGACTCGCGCCCATCTACATTTCAATGTTAACAGCCATGACAAATTTCATGATGATCCGACCAAAGGTACGACCTCTAGCCCGTGCCAAAGGATTTAGTCATGCAAAGAGTAAAATCCAAGATGGCTGCCAGTGGCCATGTTTTATGGCCGAATGACCCAAAAATGACTCGTTCCCATCTACATATCAATATTAACATTCATGACAAATTTCATAATGATCCGACCAAAGGTACGACCTGTAGCCAGTGTCAAATGATTTAGTCATACAAAGAGTAAAATCCAAGATGGCTGCCAGCGGCCTTTTTTTTTGCGGAATGACCCCAAAATGACTCGTTCCCATCTACATGTCAATATTAACTTCCACAACAAATGATGATCAGACTAACACTCCGGCCTGTAGCCCGTGCTAATGGATTGAATTTTGAAATCCAAGATGGCTGCTGGTGGTCATGTTTTTTTGCCGAATGACCCCAAAATGACTCGTTCCCATCTGCATGTCAATGTCAACAGCCATGACAAATTTCATAATGATCCGATCAAAGGTACGACTTGTTTGATACCACCGGATATGTTATTCTGTGCTTACGCATCATCCCTGGTATCATCTGGCATAAAAAAAATACCTTTGTTTCAGGTAGTGGTGTGGTGGTGAAAGCTTCCCTAAGACAAAAGATTCAAGACAGCCACTCCTACATGTATATATGCGAGATTTGTACAAAGAGCAGTCTGACTCCTGTTATTGCCAGATCATATGATAAATAAAAACTTAAATAAAAGAATATAAAATAAAGTGCCTTGCAAGTTCATTACAATATTATATCTAGATAGACTATATACAGTATTACATAGTATATCTGTATCTACTATACATTAAGGGCTGTTATTACCTTGTGCATTATGGGAATTTAAAAAAAAAGGAAAAAAAACACATCCTGTAGCCTCAAGAGCAGTGTTCACGCAGTGATTTTATCACTTGATTTGCAATTTTTTCAACACGAAAATGTTAGAAACACGTTTGACAAGCTATATGTATAAAGTAATTTGTTATTTGTTCACTTTTACAGAAAGTAACATCTATAAAAACAAATGGGGAGATTAAACAGGTGGATATTTTGAATGTAGATCATTAATTTTTCACTTTAATTATATTCTTTAATCACTTCTATACACCCTCGAAAATTTTCCATTGAAAATGCACATAGAATGGACACTGTTTGATCATCGGGTTATTCTGAGTCATGAATGTATCAAAACGTGCATTGTATAATAAAAAAATTACCTACGAACCAATCGGAAGGTCGAAATATCTGTATCAAAGTATTCCTGTCAGTTAATTTTTGCACAAAAACAACATCTTTTAACCGGAAGCGCACCAGAGCTTCGTAAGCGCACACTGGGGCTATTTTCGAATGCAGATCGGCTGCCATTGCACTGTTGAGCACCAGTTGATCAGCATTTATACTGTTTTATTACATTGTTTGATAGTTCACTGCCATGAGTGCCTTTTGTCACCCATTAAGCTGTATCACTTAATCAATTATCAGATGATCATACTATAAATTTTATTCTCATGTCGCTCCCTTTACAAAATCAATTTGGGTTTTTGAATTAGATTTCCAATTCTGGGGTAAAAAACATTTTATCCAAAACTTTTTTTGGACATTTTAAAAAAACGAGAGGCCGATCACGATCGGCAGATGTTAACCCATACCTTGGCGATAAAAATTTAATATGATCGGATAAATGAGAGTTTTGGTGTTGAATTATAGAGTATACTGTTATGTACTATTATAGACAAATGAACATAACACAAATTATTGGAATTTATGGGTCACTGGCATTTATATAAGAGAATGCACTGGTACAGGATCTGTAATGCTAAACCACCACAGCCCATGGGTTAAATGTGTAGGTGTGACCTGGACATGGAATACTTGGGTTAAGAGAGTCCAATTTAAGTTTACAATAATAATGTGTCCTAGTATACAGATAAGCAACCTCACCACTGACCCATTAATATCAATTATATAGCAGAGCTGTCAAAATATCACAGGAATTGTTTATGTTGAACACTGACCTCTATTAAACCAATAACAATTATAATGATATCAGACCATCTGAAGATATAACTCTGCAGCAGAGATGTCTACTGTTAATATCATGTGATGTTTATTGTTGAATCTTTATTTTAAATTAGATACCATAGCCTTCTTTATCAGATTATTTGCACATTGGCATAAGAGACATCAGAAAATAATATAGCCTTATCAATAGCTAAGTTGTCCAAAGGCAATTGGTGAATTGGATTTAATGTGGCTCCAAACAGATTTACCAGTACATAACACAAGATTTTGGACCGATTTAATCAAATTTGGTGTGGTGATTCGGGGTACCCTTGGCAGAGTTATAATGGTGTTAGTTTTTCAAATTTGTTTAACTTAAAAACTTTTTAATTATTTAAAAAAATTAAAGGTCCACATTGGAAATCTTTTTATCAACTTTTATCATAATCATCAATATCTAAATGAAAACAAATGACATTTTTTTTATTATTATTATAAAAGTTAAAAGTAAAAAAAAATTTAAATCGATTTTTTTCTTCCAATTTTTTTCTTCGAAAAAGGGTCATAACTCCTTTAAAATAAATCGGATCAAACCCATATTCGAACTCGATCTGTATTTTGGGCTGTGAAACTAACAGACCAAATTTGGTTCCAAATCAGATGAAAAATGTTCGAGTTATGGCAGAATGCGTCAATTCTAAGTAGAAAAAGGGCCATAACTCTGTAACAAAAACTCGGATCAAACCCAAATTCGAACTCGATCCGTATTTTGGGCTGAGAAACCCATATACAAAATTTGGTTCCGATCGGATAGAAAATGTTAGAGTTATCGCATTACTCGTAAAGTGTCTACGGACAGACAGACGGACAGACAGACAGACGGACCAACGACGAGTGGTCAATCCGGGCAACGACACTATGTTTACCATACTATGGTATGGGTAAACATAAAAATGGCCATTGGCCAATTTGGTCTATGACAGCATGAACCCTGCTCAAGAGATCTAATTAGTCAATATGACAGTCAATTGCATAGAAATAAAGAATGTCTCATAGAGCAGGAGTGTTTATAACTCACCATGTGCTTCAAATCCTATTGGATTGATCTGATTGATGGATGCTGCATTTTCATTATCATTGATGGTTGGATATAGGTTGTCTTGTGGTGGGACAGGTGCAGGTGCTACTCCTGGAATCAAACAATATACTAGTAAATACGAAGTTTAGATTGAAGAACCTCAAGCTATAAAATACTTATATGTGGCAGGGAAATATCACCCAGTATACTTTACAAAACCAAGCATGTGCAACAGTTCTCAAAGAAACGTGGCACTTTAACCCTTTCCATACTGAATGAATTCTCTCATAAATTTATAAAAGTGTACCCAACAATAAACAAGACAGTCAATGACTGTGGGTCGCTCACCAGACTGTAAAGATGACTGGGACTCTGAAGACTACAATAGTCAGTACTTGTCATATAACTTTAAAACAAGTAGTTATAAAAAGGGACACAGTTAACATGTTCACTGCCGAAAATCAATGGGTAATTCCATCCCATATGCCAACTTGGGATTGCATGTTTAGCCGATAGTAGGTGATGTATTACGTATGTAGGAGTGATGGTTCGACCAATATCGGGTTATATGATGCTGAAACATGTTATAAGGCTACTACGAGATAACTCGTAGTCGGCAACTGGGATGGAATTAATCAGTGTTTCATCGCTGGTGCCACTACGAGTTATCTCATAGGTATTAATAGAATATACGTTTTCAACGACTTAGATGGCGAGAGTGCTACTCTCAGGTGCCAAATAAACGTGCCGGCACGTTTATTAATTTGGAGCAAAAATACACACAATCACGCTTATTGTGACCCATCACGTTTATTATTTTTTGGGGGGTAAATCCATCACATACTGACATTTATTCTTTTTTTGGGTGATAAACAAACGAATATAAGAATGGAACGAATCACGAGTGTGCTAATGTTAATACTAGAAGTCACAAACCACTAAATAAAGTTGTTTTTAGTAGACTGAGATGCGACATCGCTTCGATATAAAACCTATTTTGAGAGTCACGGTTCGCCCAATATTTTACTTCGTCTACTTTCGGTTTGTAATAAAGCGCAAAACGTGAACTGGGCCGAGTTCACGGGACCCGAAACGATAGAAAAGATAGCCCATGGATCACAGGACTTATTCTACAATTAAAATGTTTTTGTTAACCCCAAAATCAGTTCCATAATCACAATTTATAATGAAAAACGATGTGCCTCGAAAATAGGCAACGCGAAACCCAGAAAAAGCACTAAAAGTTACCAGTTTGACTGAGTGTTTTCTGCATAAAATAATTTCATGAGAAGCATTAAAGTATATTCCTTTAATATTAAGATATTTAAACAACACAGTTTCATACTTTTTCTGTTTTAATGCATTATTTGGTGAGAGAAATGTAAAATTGATCGTAAATTCTTCGAAAAAAAAAATCAAATTAGGCTTAATGTAAAATTGTAAACTGAGTATGATTTTGGACAAGAACTTCAATCTACTAGTACACAAGTTTCAACCTAAATATATTAATCAATTGAATGATACAGTGAGTGAGTTACTTGAGTTAACTATCACTCTTTGATTGATTGATAGATTGATTGTATTGGCAATGATAATAACACATATATAAATACAATACTAAGATTGTTGATATGCATAACTTAGAAGGAGCAAACACATAGCATTGTACATAGTTTGTTCAGCATTAGATATCCTTTTATTTGTGATGTTGAAAAGGGGTTGTTTTGTGCAACACAACTGAAAATCATATTTAATAAACAGCCTTAAGTTTTCCCACCCCTACTTTTATTCCGTATGGCTAATCCCTATATAGTATACAAAGTGGTGAAATGGTGTGTAATTTAGGTTTTTTTATACCCCCACTTTCGAAGAAAATGGGGGGTATACTGGATTGACTGCGTCCGTCCGTCCGTCACGTTTTCTCCTTCCGTTTGTCCATCCGTCCGTCCGTCCGTCCGACCTCATAACTCGAACAACTATGAACTGATTTCAATAATTTTTTGTATGCAATCTCCTTAGGACGGTCTCTCCACGTGATGCTAATTGCGGGTCGGTCCGTCTTTTTTTTTTCAAGTTACGCCTCTTTTTCGACTTATTTTGACTTAGAAAATTCTGTCCGACTTAATAACTTTAACAAATATGAACCGATTTCAATAATTTTTGGTATACATGCTTCTCACAATACCCTCTCAACATGGTGCGGCTAGGGATTGGCTCAGACTGTTTTTCGTAATATTACACCTCATTTTCGACTTATTTTGACTTAGAAAATTCTGTCTGACTTAATAACTTTAACAAATATGAACCGATTTGAATAATTTTTTCTGTACAAGCTTCTTGTGACACCATATCGATATTATTAGTCCGAATTTTTCTTTAAACTTAAAAATCTTTTTGGTTGAGTTTACGGATAATGCGGGTTGAATTTGCCACGGTGGGGGTATGCTAGCACTCGAGTGCACACCTCTTGTTCTGTTTTGTTTGATTCATTATTCCGATCCCAAATTATCTAGTATTCTAAGCCATATATAGTAGGTATCGGAATATTGAAATAGTCGGAATTATGAACCCTCATGGAAAAGCGGAATAATGAACCCTCAGAATAATGAACCATCGGAATAATGAACCATCTATACCCGAAGACCCCCAACCTACAAGAGAAAAAAGAGTCATGTGCAGTGTGTCCTGTATAATACAACAATCAACATGTAACACAATCTATTCCAACTTTATATCATATGAGTAATATGTAATTTCACGCATGGTCTTACATAATGTATGAATGGGGTAAACAAGATAGTGAAGATACATGATGCATAATACCTAACTGTCACATCCTCCGCACAGGTATGATTCCCTGTACTATATAAATGTATGCATAAGCCTTCATGGCTCGAGTTTTAAGCATACCACCATGAAAAGTAAAATCCGTAACCCAGCACATTTATTGTGCACCAGCACTATTATTCTTTTTTTGGTAAAAATGTCAACCAGCACTTGTATTTGGCCAGCACTTTTATTTGGCACTTGAGAGTACACATGTACAAGCATATCGTATATAAGACAGGGTAAATGAATTTATATACAATCACCGGTACACTCTACATCGCCAAAGACGTCGAAAACGTCATATTTATTTACCTACGGGATAACTCGTAGCTGGCACCAGCGATGACCAATGGTAAATTCCGTCCCAGGTGCCATCTACGAGTTATCTTGTAGTAGCTTTATATCACGTTTCAACATCATAAAACTAGAATATTTTGTCAACTAAAATACTATAAAACATGATGAATGAATTATTATATACACACTGGTACACACATAGCCAGGGAAACAAACGTGTATGCATGATTAAACAAGCCACATGTATCCGCTTGTGCATGCACGCACTTGATGCAGGGCTAGCTCGATTTTCAGCAGCCTCTGACACTATATCTGAATTATCCTACTGTCAAAATGTATCCAGTTATAAGTACGAGATGTGTAATAAACATAGAACTACAGCTGATAGTAAGATTTGTTAGAATTTAGACATTAATAGACCACTCAAGCAGGGAGCTCATTTCTAACTAATCTCAACATACATGTAAGTGTTGTTCTATTACATGTTACACAGCCAAGCTTAAATATTTCATGGACCTTTCAGTCGCTTGCATGCCCCATCCCTCTAACAATGGGGTGTATTATCACTTTTATATGGCCAAAAGCTTCAAATGAAACCTGAACAATCTGGAGCTAACTGATTATTGATTTATGCAACGAAAGTCCTCTATCTTGTCCGGGAAATGTCTATTTACACCTGTCTAGCTACCATGGGTCAGGGATGTACAGAAGAGGTCCGGGTGAGTTGGAGTGTCCTAGCAATATTTAAAACTTCACCCCCACCCCTTGATCGGGATGTGGGAATCATTTTATCTCACGCCATTGTAATTATACATTTGCAATCGATCAATGGTGTCGTTTGGCATGGATTTACGCATAGACTTACATTGCTCTCGGTTTATGTTGTTATTTATGTGGTATGGACACCACTATGAGTTAACTCGTAGTAGCAGTCCCCATGCAACCATGTACTACGAGTTATCTCGTAGTGGCAGTCAACGTGTTAAAGTGTCTTTGTTGAATGGTAGTAGGGGATATGGGGGTGTCCATCTTGAAATTTCTAACTGCACATCTATCCCCCTCCACCAACAGATCATTTAGTTAGGGAGCCCAGTAATAGTCTGGTCGATAAACTAAAATTTTAGGGTCAACCTAGAAAAAATTTGGACTAAGTTGGTTTCTATTCCATTTTGAAGAGGCATATATCCCCTATAACATATCCAAAATCCGCTAAAATCCGCTTTGAGCATTTTCTGTAATACAAGATGGCGTCCATGGTGGCAGTTGGTATAGAAAAATCCTGAATTTCGGTGGTAGGTGCGCCAACAAATACCAAATTAGTAATAAAATAAAATCCACACAAACCATCCTCAGTCGTAAACCATATCGGTAGCATGTCTGTCCAAAATGGCTGCCAAAATGGACAAAATCGAATGAAATTTATAATTTGCGGAAAATTGAATAGCTGGTTATACAAGAATGAACAGGCCGTCGAATTATACGAGAAAGAATGATTTCAGAGTATAAGGGGAGCTATTAATAATAGTATGTAAGAATTCTCTCAAATGTGTCTCGCGAGAGAGCAACCGAAAGCCAGGTCTCATACAACGATTGAATGTGGACTTTTTGGGTGCCAAGAAATAGAAGAATAACGCAGTTTTATCTGTACTGTTTATCTTGAATCGTGTAATATATGTGTATTAAAACAGTTAAATGTGATCTGATAGGGATGTACTCATTGTGTGGCCTTTTCCAGAAGCAGAAATATATGTAATGAAAACAGTCTCACGAATGTGACCGATAATCATTTATTTTTGAATCTACAACACACAGTCTGTCAAAATTTACTACTATAGAACAGTATGAGAGCTATTCATATGGTACTAGGTAAAATGTGTAGATCCTATTGTCCGTGTCTTAAAATAGTAGTCATAGTTGCCTCCGGTCAAGTGATTAAACACGAATATTTCATTTTTATCACACAAATACATGGTGGTATACCATGAACGCAATTTATCAAAATACAAAGGATTACAATAGACTATCATCAATAAATTCTCAACATAACCCAATTTGCCTACATACTCTATGGCAGAGACTGTCTTTATACCTGGAAATTATGTGCACTTAAATGCACTAAGGCCACACATATGCGAAACGTACGACCTTTTCTGCAACCGCATCGCCGCGTTTACCCATTCTCCCTAATGTTACACATATCTGATGCATACAAAACCATAAATAGCAACATTGAGTGAATGGTAAACGCAGAACTAATAACTGTAAACGCTGATGACCTGATATTTAGCGCAAGTATGTGGGTGGCAATGGTAACATAATTTCAAACAACAAGATACTGACAACTAATAGTGTGTATTGCGTGGTACATATTTATGTTGTAAAGTGCCGATTGAAGTAATTTGAACATAATTGTCTACTAAGAAACCGGTTTGGGAGCACCATGAAAATTAGTACTAAATAAAATGTACGATGTACAGTCTCTTCGATCTAGTGAGATAGGGTACTATTCTGTTGAAGAGATAAGTGTTTCTTGACAGTATAATCAGCATTACGACATACGTGTATGGTTTATTGTCACGGAGAGTGTTGAAAATTCTGGAAATATAACTAGTATTTACACAGATAGGGTGGGCACTTCAGTTTCTGCTTTACATTCAATAATTAATCATCATTCCAAAAGGAAACTACCACGCACTGTGTGACGAAATATTACTTCGTGGGTTGCATGCCCAAAATAACTGATTTTGGTCCGACTGTTGGATGTATTCTAATAAGAAAACCCGAACGTAAATCACTGGGTTAACGTGCGTAGCAGTGATCGATAAATCATTCAGATAGATCTGTTTTAATTATATGTGTACCTTTAAAGATATATAACAACATTCTTGTATATTACAAATGTGTATTTTCGCTTATAGGGGGTTATCCAATATGTTGCTTTCATCGTAGCATGGATTGTAGTTGCGGCCATTTTGACAGCCATTTCATCGCCGCGATTGCATTGTTTTCTGTCCTTGTCACTCTATTCGCCCCCTATACTCTTTTACACAAACTGGTATATATCGGATGGAGGATTAATGCGTTCTGGTGTCGCCGATGCGGGATAGTGTAGAAAAACGTACTTCGCAAGGTCGAAAAATGAGCATTTTTAAAAATCTCTGTAAAAAAGTTTGCTCATAGCGGATTTTAGGTATGTTGTAGAGGAAATATTCCTCTTCAAAATGGAATAAAAACCAACTTAGTCCAAATTTTTTCTAGGTCAAACCTTTTATCGACCAGACTATAAGTTTTATTCAAACTATTGAGTATGAAAAGTTTGATGTGACTAAATTGTCGGAAGAATCGGGCTGACGACACAAACCCAATTCTTAACTGGTTCAGTGCTGAAAGCCCATATTTGGACCCTATGTAAGTGTGCTGGAAGCCCAGATCCCAGATCTGGGCTTAGGTGAAGACACTATATTGTTTGTTTAGTTTAATCATTTATATAGAGTTTGTCATGTAATATTTTTGAAATACTGTTACATGTATAATTATATTGGGAAACTGAAGTTTGAATGGATGCCGAATGATAAAATTATCAGAAAAGGTTCTTCTATTGCGAAAAGTTTGAGAAAAATGACAAATTCTTTTGCTGGCCATCACTATTATTTGGTCATGATATATATAGTGAAAATGCCAGCACTATTAATAATTTTAGGGGTAAATGTAAGCCAGCACGTTTATTCAGCCATCACGTTTATTTGGCACCTGAGAGTAATGAGTCATGCAGGCTCATAACCATAGCCTATATAATGAGACATCCAGGCTTGTAACCATAGCCTAATGAGACATCCAGGCCCATAACCATAGCCTAATGAGTCATCCAAGTTCATAACCTAATCACAAATGTATATATGTGGGGGTCAAATTTGAGAAAAGATGCAAATGTAGTAAATTACCTAATCCAAGCATAAAATTCAATGATTTTCTGTTTATTGAAATATATATACGCATTTCATTATGTGTATGTAGGATATTTAGCTTCTGACCAAAGGTACGCCTTGTAGCCCATGCCAAAGGATTTAGTCATGCGAAGAGTAAAATCGAAGATGGCTGCCTGCGGCCATAAAACATGGCCGAATGTCCCCAAAATGAATTGTTCCCATCCACATGTCAATATTAACATCGATGACAAATTTCATGATGATCAGACAAATAATTTGGCCTGTAGCCTGTGCTAATGGATTGGATTTTGAAATCCAAGATGGCCATTGGCGGTCATGTTTTTTTTTGCCAAATGACCCCAAAATGACTCGTTTCCCATCTACCTGTAAATGTTAATGTCAACAGCCGTGACAAATTTCATAATGATCCGACCAAAGGTACGACTTGAAGCCCGTGCCAAAGGATTTAGTCATGCAAAGAGTAAAATCCAAAATGGCTGTCAGTGGCCATGTTTTATGGCCGAATGACCCCAAAATGATTCATTCCCATCTACATGTCAATGTCCTATGGATCTGGAGAAGAAGATATTCAAAGAATTGTTGACGGATGGATGGACAGATGGACGGATTGATGGATGGATGGATGGATGGATGGACGACGGACGAGGATTAATGACTACAGGTCCACCGGAGACATTCTCGGCTCCATGCAGAACCTATGATCCTAATTGATAGCCCCAATTATTTATTTGAATAATTAATAGTATTAATTTGTTAACCCTTTGAACCTTGGCTTCCCACAGCGATTGACATCAGTGACCCTGGGCTCCCAGTCGTTTTGTACCCTGTTTTAGATACACTTTAATAGATGTTTGGTGTTGGTACTTTTCTAAAGGCGGCATGTATTCGAAACTTCAAATGGTTGCTCATGGTATTATAAAGCCATTAGTAATTTTAAGATGGGTAGGTATTCCCAAATCATAACCACTTAGCAACGGTTGCTAGACAACTACCAATAATATGGAAATAAACACGCAGATGGAGGTGAAAGTGAAACATTGGTATTTCCCTTTAGGCATGTCACTTATTTGGCCAGAACTGGTACCCCAACCCTGTGAAATGTGTAGCAACAGTTGCTAAGCAAATGAGTAACGTGGGATTGACCATGGACTCCGAGGCATATTCTATCCTGTTTTAGACACATTTGAGAAGCTTGGTGTTGTTAATGTACTATTAAAAGGTGGTACTACAGTATTTAGGTCCTATATTTAACAAACATGATGTGATTACATGGAATCAAATAGCAGACTCAGTCCGCTGTGGGATCATTTATAATCCCCACCCTCGTGTTCGGCTTTATCCCGTTCTTCCATAAATTATATGGGCCTACATGTACCTTACCTATAATATAGGTGAGTTTATATGCTAATAAGTACATTTTGCCATCTAACTGCTATGCACAAATGCGCGAATATATCAACCCCACACACCAAGTGACTGTTTCCAAACTTAAAATTTGTCCACAAAACTAGAATAACGGTATGCGAGAATAATTTAAACTGTGGAATCGTTTCACATAGACGTACACACGAGATACACAATTACTATCAGAGCGCAATACAATACTTGCTCAATTTGCATGTACGTTGCGGGATGGCTATTTAAGTCGTTCTTGGTTTAATAGTATCTCGATGTTTATACCAGTTACAAATATTGGTAATGAGCCAGATGTCTGCAGCCCGATATTTCGGGCTACCGGGTTATTGTGAAATTCGCTTCATCCCAATATTCCGGGCACCGGGTTCAAAGGGTTATATGTACTGTGAATGGCTTTAAATTCATTGACATAAATTTTCAAGGTTCAGCCATTTATGACTTTTTTGTGGGTTTGTAAATTTGTGGGTCCGCCGGTACTGACTGTCACCGCCATATCTCCAATATTAAAGTGCTTACAGCCACCTCAGAGAGCCGTCAAAAATTGGGCATCCGCACTGTAGGCGTAATTAGCACATCGCGTGTCCAAGCTTTTGTTGCTGATTATCGAGATTTATTACATAGGCCTAACTAAATAAGCGGTCAATTACATAATGCAAATATGTCTCTTAAAAGCTGGTTACAAAAGAATACTTGTAATTATGACCGGTTTCACAAAGCTGGACTGTGATATGTGACTGTTAACATTTAATAATTCAAACATGTGTTATTGTTATGTTATTTATTTTTATGAAGTTAGATCGATTAAACATAGCAATTAGACCATAGCAACTCTTCCATATCGATATAGTTCCCTCCCTAGGCTTTGAGTGTACATCGGGTCAATAGAGTTACCTCCCGCATGACATTTCTCAAAATGGTGACCCCCCCCCCCCCCCCCCCCCCCCAATAGTTTTGAAATAATTTTTTTGTGGGGTTTTTAATTTCGTGATTATCAACATCCACGAAAACCAGGAAAATTGGACCACTGTGAATAAATAAATGTACTTTTACAGTAACTGAAATATCATACCTGATACATGTATCATTGCCAAATAAAGATCCATATATTTTCAAAAATTTAGAGAATTTAATCCGCAGAACTATTATTCTCTTTGTTGGAGATATGCAAAGCTGGGATTTCAATATTAACATAATCCACTTACGAGCCAAATGAGTTTGAGAATTATTCTTCATGTCATAAGTTCAGAAGAGCATATTAAACACATTTTATCCAGTTTTATCCATTAAGATTAAATATTGAATGTCAAAACCCCTAGTTTTTGTATTCTAACCACACATCAAGCATATTTAAAATCACACCAACAATATATATGTTACATCCTTCTGGTCTGACAAATATTAATATTGCCACCTGTAATAACCTTAGAAACCATGGTAACAAATTAATCATAACAATGCAATCAGATCAATGAATGTGTAGCATATTATCAACGGGTCATTAAGGTACTACTGGTATGTACCCCATGTGGAAAATAACATTGACCAGGAAGATTTCTGTACAACACAATGATCACAAGGCATCCATGACAAAGCGTATCTAACATAAATGACAATGTCAACAGACAACAAGAAAATTCAGAGCATGGGACTATATTAAGTAAACAAACAGCAGCATAAAACAGAGTACTTAATACTTACAAACCTTTGTTGTGATATCTTAAATGATAGACAACTTTTATTGGGTGTGCCTTTATTTAAAAGGAAAGGGTGGGAGTAAATACAATGACAGTCTTAATCAATATTGACAATAGATATGATTGAGAGGAGGGTGGCACTAACAGTTCATTCCTTATAAAAATCATCACAACAGCTTACATGTACTCTCAGTGCTGTTTGAATGCTAGCCCACTCAAATATTAAACGACAGTAATATAGCAAAAAATCTAAGTTTAAAGAGAAAGTGTTAGATGGCCAAGAGCCCAAAAGACGATGTGGAAGGCATGAGGCTGTAATAGTCAATATTAAGGCACAGAGAATAATTTGATAAATATGGCCAAAATGTCAATGACTTGGTCCATTCCAGACTCAATAAAAGGCAGCTAGGCCACATCCCCCCCCCCCCCCCCCCCGAATAAGATGGCTTTATTTGACTTGTGGCTTCTTTGGAAATGAAAAAATTTAATCTGGGAACAATCTTGAATCAAACTTTGCTTCAAATTGTCTATATTGCTATATATTTGATTAGATACATGTACATGTACCAGAATAATATTCTGCTAATTCTATATTATACGAGAGGCTGATCACGATCGGCAGATGTTTAAACCCATCCCTTCTACCACACCAACTTGATCTAGACTGAACATACGCCTGTACACATAACTCTAAGATGATTGGAAGATATATTAAGTTGAATTAGGTAGAATTAAAATCGATATCAAAATCTATACAGGTGAAGAGTGTGTCATTATTAATCTGGATGTGAATTATGGGAGTGAAAATATCTGACTTATCACATTGGATCTAGCATGTGTCTATGGAATGGGGTTTATATGTGTTTTAGTACAGGTTAATATCTTGAGGCAAATCAACCAAATGACACCAACTATACTATACTGGTCAGGGGTTTGTCATCATAAAATTTGAAATATAAACACAACCTGATAGCAAATATTTTAGTTATCAGATCAGATATCTTGTCTACATGGTCGCTGAAAGGGGATAAAATATTTCGAAAACTATTAAATCAAATGATCAATACAAAATAGTTCATAAAAAGCATGTGACTGATCCCATGCAATAAATCAATGCCATAGAATACTCTTTGTTTACAAAAAGGCAAAAATATACTTTTACAAATATGATCCATCCCATATCTAAATGCTAGGTTGGAAGCGTATTTATTTACAGACATTAATAAGGTACATGCACTTGAGGGATTTTTTAAAGGGCATCACCTACAGGTATAATATAAAATAAGAATATTCAATAGGTGTCTTCTTGAGTGTTCATTGGGGGGAATACCTCAAATAAGCCACAATTTGGAAATACAGCTTTTATGGGTTGACAAGTGCTATGTCAAGCTAAAAACAAAAATGGCAATAATTGTAGGCTCATTCCACATATACATGTAGTCTGGTCGATAAAAGGTTTGATCAAGAATTTGTTTTGACTAAGTTGGTTTTTATTCCAATTTGAAGAGGAATATACACGTGTATCCTCCATAACATATCCAAAATCCACTTTGATTTTTTTTTTACAGAGATTTTTCGGGCTTTGGGAAGTAGGTTTTTCTACAATATCCTCATTGGTGACACCAGAATGCCTTTAATACTCCTCCATCCGATAAATACCAGGTTGTGTGAAATTAGAGTAGGGGAGCGAATAGAGTAACAAGGACAGAAAATAATGCAATTGCAGCCATGAAATGGCTGTCAAAATGGCCACAACTCAAAACTACATGTACCATTAAAACAGATCTATCTGCAGAATTTATCGGTCACTGTAACTTTAAAGTTAGGGGTTCCTGCTTTTAAATACTTACAAGTCCAGAAATGTAACTAGTATTCACACCGCAAGGGTGTGAACTGCAGTTTCTGCATTACATTCAATAATTAACCATCATTCCAAATGAAACTACCACGCACTAGTTATTTTTTTCGTGACTGCGGGTAACCGCGTTCAATTTACCGCGAACGGCCCTCCACCACAAAGTGAAAACATGTGTGAAACAAACTAGGCGATCTGCAGGAATCCAATTCGTGATCTCGGGAAATTAAAAATACATTATTGTAAGGACGGTACCGCCTTCATTCTCTCTCGGGCTATGTCTATACACGATAGCGTCACGCGGTTGCATACATGATTTTAACTTTTATATCTTATGCCAAAAACAAAAAATATGTGTGTTTCCGTTTTTTTCGGTTTCTGGATGTCGACCCTAAACTTTTTTCCGACTACATATATTTTCCCTGGTACCACAAGCCTTAAAATTCGATGCGAATCCGCGAATTCATTCGCGTAAATATTCGCGCAAATGAACTGACTAGAATCCACTTTATATATATATATTCACGCGGTTCTACTATTGAGATTCGCGTAGATTTGAGTATTCTCTCATTGCCGGAGTTGGAATTCCCCGAGTCTTGTTTGCAACTAATTTTAGTCTTTGCTCACAGAGGTGTGTCGCTTGCCAACCAATAAGATGCGTTCGTCACAGTTACGTAATTTTGTCTGCTGGTAGCGACCTTGACCACGGATTACCACTGACCAATAGAAATGTTCGTTCTTTTGTAGATATTAATCTTAACCAATCAAACAAACCAACGCATCAGCATTTAAATCTCATCGAATTGATCGATCATCCATGTGACAAAATGGAAAGAATAAACTGAAATATTCCCTTTGAATACTCAGTATTTTTTATCAAACTCATCGTTCACTATTAGTTATAATGAAATCGGGAACTTTGTTTATGTATGAAAGCGTGTTTGTGAATGAAATCGATATCAAATTTTATACTTATTTATTTTTATCTTCCTAATTCTATTCTGTTAATTTTCCCAATCTGAAAAGTTATGGTCCCTGTTCCCCATGCCAACGCACGCTACCGTTCAGATGGACGGCCTTCAACTTCAAATGTATAATTTGCATGCCTGTTCGAAATAAAAATGGCGAAATAAAAATGTATTTTAAAAAAAGCTGCAGAAAAATGGCCTCTTGAAATTAGAGAGAACTTCAGGTTATTGGAAGAACTCTCCAATGATACAAAATATTCAAAGGCAGTAGAAGAATGCCAAAAAAATCTCAGAAAAATACTGAGTGCTCCAAATGTATCATAATGGTAGAAAGTTGACTTCTTCAGAAAATTCTTCACTGAAAATCCTGTTTTTGATTGGATGATTTATTTGGACATTTTCCTTCCAGAAGCCAGGAAATGAGACTTGGGCATCCTCAAAATTCAAAAAATTCTCCTAAAATAGAATGAAATTTATGGCCTGTACCAACATCAAAACATAAAAGTGAAACACAAATAAAGCGATGTTTTGTATAAACAAGGTGAAGTCCCATGCGACTTGCAGTGATACCGATTTAATTTACAATCAATACTGAATTACGATTTTGAATAGTTAAAGACAAATTTGTGGCATCATGGTCCTTTCTTTGATCGAGGATGAAAGGGAATCTCGCAGAGAAAGTGACACCAAGTAATCATAAATTATGTTCACTCAACCAGTTACGATGTAGCAGGTGCACAATTTCTGGACAATGCTGACGTAATTCTTGTTTGATGTTACCGCGAAGTTTGTGGGTGAGAGATACCGATTAGTACAGCGGCCAAACGCCAAAAGTGGTCGGGTACCCCTACCCACGGTAGAACAAGTTAAAACCAATTTTTTTTAAAGGAGAAATATATACTGTAGACGAAAATGATAGTGAAAAATAACGGAATTGGTGGTGGCTATTCTCAAATCGACGATGAACGATACCCACCAGTGACTTTTCCCAGAAATTAACGATTTTGGTAAAGTGAGCCCTGCTGCTATGTCCTAAGTTATTAGCCCACATTGTAGGCGTCAAAATGACTACAGCATACCATATCTGTACCTGATATGCAAGAAGTGTTGGTTAATTTTGATTTTCGTGCCATTTGGAGCCGAAACATTTATTTTTTGTTGAAAAATCGCTCTTTTTCAAATCAATTATATTTTTCGAACATTATCATTCAAACGGATATTGCAATAATATTGAAATATTTAGTCCATATGGTGTAGTAGTTATCTACCAAGCATATGAAGAAAGAAGTTAACACAAATTTTGAACGGTTTACGAGATATTGGATTTTAGCTACCCCTCCCCCAAACACGTTTTTGGTCGAAAAAAATACATATTTTTGATATTAAATGACATTACAAACATTTTCGAATTGATCTGAATGGGACCCAATATGAATCTTGTACTGAAAGTGTTGTCCAGAGATGCCGTTTAATCGATTACAGATGTGTTCAGGCTTTCAGACCCCCAGTTACAACAACAACAATTATTTTATTGATAACAGTTAATTTTGCATGCATTAACATCGATGTTAAGTACTAAAACCTTTGTTATAAACAATACGTGACCAAATATATAATTCATATGGCTCAGTAGTTATCTGGACATCACAAGTAGAAAGAATTTGACAGAAATTGTCAACGGTTTTCAAGATATTGGAATTAGGTACCGCTCCCCGGGACGTGATTTGGTAGAAAAACTACATATTTATGATAACAATACAGACCTTTCTAAATTATTCTAATGAGCATCTAATCATTATTCGTGTGATGAAAACCTGATCCGTAGACACCGCGAGTCTGGTTTTAGATGACCTCAGGTTTCCAATTAAACCCCCCAGTTACAACAACAACAACACAATATTTTATTTATGACATGTAATTTTATATTAACACATATCGACTTTGAGCAAATGAAGTATTTGTTCTAAACGACACATAATATAGACTAACATAATCATACAGAACAAAATCATTGTTGCTCCCCCGCCCTATTAGACGTCCTGAACACACCACGAACTGAACAAAATATGATCTCAGTATTAAGAATCATGTAATTATAAAGGACAATTACATAAGGAAATATACAATGTTTATGGATGGGTTTGTTCCCGAAACAGTGTGGCACTTTGCTTGGCAAATATGAAGGACGAATTTGCTATATTTTTCAAGAACACTCTACCCAATTTAAAGACTTCAACGCAATACGATCGAATTTAAGCTATATGATCTCTAATTCTCTATATTAACCGAGAGTGTGACGGGAATGTAGTTCTATCAGAGAATACATAATTTGTATGGATGGGTTGTGCATGTGTCGCTTTACACAAAGTGGCTGATAAATAAGAAAGACGAATTTGCTGTTAAAGTGTTAAAGTTGAACAACTCACGAACTGAAATGATTGCTGTAAATATTAACTGAGGATATGTGCAAAAATAGTAATATCGGGGCGCATACATGGTGTTGATGGATGGGTTGGTTGGATCCCGAAAGCCTTTAGCACTTTACGAAATTCGGATGGCAAACTCCAAAGGCGAATATTTTTTTGTTTTGTGGGACCCCTTTATATGCCCATTTAAACTCTTGAACACACCATGCGCCGAATATTCATGGTTTTATTATTAAATCAGTGTGAACGAAAAGTAGTGCTATCAGGGAATATACATGTTATATGGGTAGTTTGGTTCCCAAAATCCTAGGGTACTTTACAAAAGGCGGCTGGCAAAAACCAAAGCTGAATATTTTCTTTGAGCATCCTACCCCATTTAAAGTCTTAAACACACTAATGGATGGACATGTTCTCAATATTAACTGGGGTGTGGACAAATGGTATGTAATTCAGGAAATATATCTCTTCATTGCACGATGGGTGGGTTGGCTGGCTTCCCAATGTCTGGGGCACTTTACAAAAAGTGGCTAGCAAAGAGAAGGCGAAATCTCACTGTTTTGGGTACCCATACCCTTCTAAACTCTTTAGCACACACTGAACCGAATATATATGCTCTCATGTATTATTTACAATTTGTATGGGTGGTTTTGTTATCGAAATCCTGGAACACTTTACAAAAGGCGGCTGGCAAATACGAAATGTAATGTGTTGGGCCACACTACCCCATTTGCAGTCTTGGGACACACAATGAACCGAAAGGATGTGCTCCCATTATCAACTGCGTGTGTAGAGAAATGGACGCTATATAAAGAGTATAGTATACCAGGGTCTTGAATGTCTGGGTCACTTTACAAAAAGTTGTTGCTGAAAGAGAAAGGCGAATACTCACTCTTTGGGGGGGGGGCCCATTAACCCATTTAATATCTTGATCAGAGCATGAACTGAAGTTATATTTTATCATACTTAGCTGAGTGTGTGGTCGAAAGGTATTGCTGTCATGGAATTATTAATTGATATATGGGTGATTTGGTTCCCTCGAAATCCTGGAACACTTTTTAAAAAGCGGCTGGCAAACAAGAAGGCGAATTTTCTATGTCTTGAGGACCCCACTATCCAACTTGAAGTCTTAACAGAATGATATGCTCTCAATGTTAACTGAAGTTGTGGACAAATGGGATTATTATCTGGCAATACGAATCTGTTGTGGATGAGATGGTTCCCGATAGCCTATGGCACTTTACAACAAATGGTCAGCAAATGAAAGGGCTAAATTTTACTCTCAGGGGAGTCCATCCCTATCTGAAGTATTGAACACAACACTAGCTCAAGGCATACGCTATCCATATTACCCGAGATTGTGGCCGAATGGCAATGGTCTCGCGAGCCCGCCGTTCGCGAGAACACCGTGGCACCTTACACAAAGCAGATGGCAAACGATGAAGGCGAATTTTAAGGGACCCCTACCCCATGTAAACCATTGAACCTACCACGAACTGAATGGATGTGCCCTCATGGTCAAACGACGATATGGACAAATGGCTATTCTATAAAGAAATACACAATTGTTATTGATGGGTTAATACCCGAAAGTCAGGAACACTTTACAAAAAGCGACTGAAAAATAAATAATGCGATTTTTCAATGTTTGTATTACCCCCAATCTGAAAAGTTATGGTCCCTGTTCCCCATGCCAACGCACGCTACCGTTCAGATGGACGGCCTTCAACTTCAAATGTATAATTTGCATGCCTGTTCGAAATAAAAATGGCGAAATAAAAATGTATTTTAAAAAAAGCTGCAGAAAAATGGCCTCTTGAAATTAGAGAGAACTTCAGGTTATTGGAAGAACTCTCCAATGATACAAAATATTCAAAGGCAGTAGAAGAATGCCAAAAAAATCTCAGAAAAATACTGAGTGCTCCAAATGTATCATAATGGTAGAAAGTTGACTAGAACACACCACGGATTGGAACGATATCATCATTGACTACGTGTATGGACAATGGCGAGTTAATTGTACAAGGACGTAAACAATGTAAATATATGGATTTGGGTTCTGAAAGAATGAGCACTTAACGAAAAGTGACTGGAAAATAAGAAAGGAAAATTTTTGAGGACCCCTACTTTATTTGAAGTCTTGGAAGACACCACATGGTGAAATGATATGACCCCAATATTAATTGAGGGCTTGACCAAAGGTTAGTTTTTATCAGAATATACATATGTGTTGGTTCCAGAAAGTCTGCATCATGTGGCACTCCACAACAAGCGGCTGGCAAATGTTCACTGTTGTATGTACCCCTACCCTATTTAAGGTCTTGAACACATCATGTACTGAAGGGATTATGAATTCAATATCAACATATATTGTGGCCGAAACTATGCGATATATAAGTATGTGGCAGTTCTATCCGGAGGTAAACAATTTATCTGGGAGGGAGACTGTATGGGGAAAATTAGGATGTAATCCAGTTGGAACTGATTGGATACAATGATATACACATAGTTTCGTTGGAGCTGATTGGACGGAATGCTACACAGATAATGTTGTTTTCGTCATTGATACGCCCGTCGCCGTGAGATTGCAGACGATCTGGAGGTGGTAAATTTCGCGCTCAGCAGGGTTTCAATGCTTTTCACGAAGTTTTAACAAATGGCAGCATTATGGAAATCGCTTTGTTTTCGAGATAAATGTCTGAACCCCGTCAACTATTTTAATATTTTCGCGCTGACTGAGTTGCTGTACATAAAAAGAGTATTTCTGATAAAATTACATTCAGTATGGCGCATAGAAGTTCAGTCTTAGGACCACTGTATTCCAAAAAGTAATGATATGCTTTTTCTATTTGCCACAATGACAGAGAGGGGACGTTTTAATGTGATTACTCAATTGGCCATAGTTCAAACTACTGCATTTCAATCTTAAACGCGAATGGAGTACTTGTGCATCTATACGTCGGACATGCTGGGTTCTCCAGCTGTGCAATTATTGTAATCTCTGTATACCATTATTGGTTTTTTGAGAATAAACTATTGATTGGTTGATTGATATGCGACACTTATTGTATGTAATAGCAAATAAAATGCGTTGTTGTTGTTGTTGTAATTTGGGGTCTGGATGCCTGAACACGTCTTTAATCACTTAAGCAATGTCCCCGGGCTCAATTTTCAGCAAAAGAATTATGTTGGGTCCCAGTATGATCAATTGGGAAGTTTGGTAAAGTTCTGAACCAAAATATGTAATATTTCGACCAAAAACGTGTTTGGGGGAGGTGTAGCTAAAATCCATTATTTCGCAAATTGTTCTAAATTTCTGTTAACTTCTTTCTGCATATGCTTGGCAAATAACTGCATCACCATAGGAATTAAATATTTGGGCATTATAACAATATCCATTTGAATGATAATGTTCGAAAAATAATATTTTTGTGAAAAAGTGCGATTTTTCAGCAAAAAATAAATATTTTGGCTCCAAATGGCAGGAAAATCTAAATTAACCAACACTTTTTTTCATATCAGGTAGAAGTATGGTATGATGTAGTAATTTTAACCCCAACAATATGGGCAAATAGGCTAGGACATAGCCACAGGGCTCGCTTTACCAAAATCGTTAATTTCTGGAAAAAGTCACTGGAGGGTATCGCTAATCGTCGATTTGAAACTAGCCACCACCTATTCCGTTATTTTTCAATTTCTGTCAAATTCTTTCTACTTGTGTTGTCAAGATAACTACTGAGCCATATGTTATATAGTTGGTCACGTTGTTTATAACAAAGGTTTTAGTACTTAACATCGATGTTAATGCATGCAAAATTAACTGTTATCAATAAAATAATTGTTGTTGTTGTAACTGGGGGTCTGAAAGCCTGAACACATCTGTAATCGATTAAACGGCATCTCTGGACAACACTTTCAGTGCAATCTTCATATTGGGTCCCATTCAGATCAATTCAAAAATGTGTGTACTGTGTAATGACATTATCAAAAATATGTATTTTTTTCGACCAAAAACGTGTTTGGGGGAGGGGTAGCTAAAATCCTATATCTCGCAAACCGTTCAAAATTGTTGTTAACTTCTTTCTTCATATGCTTGGTAGATAACTACTACACCATATGACGTAAATATTTCAATATTATTGCAATATACATTTGAATGATAATGTTCAAAAAATATAATTGTTTTGAAAAAGAGTGATTTTTCAACAAAAAATAAATGTTTCGGCTCCAAATGGCACGAAAATCCAAATTAACCAACACTTCTTGCATATCAGGTACAAATATGGTACGCTGTAGTCATTTTAACACAAACAATGTGGGCAAATAACTTAGGACATAGCCGCAGGGCTCACTTTACCAAAATCGTTAATTTCTGGGAAAAGTCACTGGTGGGTATCGTTCATCGTCAATTTGAGAATAGCCACCACCAATTCCGTTATTTTTCACTATCATTTTCGTAAAGTGTATATATTTCTCCTTTAAAAAAAGTTAGTTTTAACTTGTTCTACCGTGGGTAGGGGTATCTCGAAAACTAGAGCTCTTTTTCGATTTGGCCGCTGCACTAATACCATGATCAGCATAACACAAAAATAAGTGCACATACATGGCTAGTCCAACAAATTAGACTATTCGGATTAATACATATTTTAATATTTGGACATTTACAATTGTATTAATGAAGGATTAAAAGGTCCATAAATGTCCAAATATTAAAATTCCTATTAATCCGAAAGTCTAATTTGTTGGACTAATACATGGCGATTGACTGGCTCAAAATCGTATATCGTTGAAAGTTATAGATAAAATTAGTCGGGAGAATGAAGTTACGGTAATTACAGTTCAAAGTACCGAATGCAATGCAAAGATTCGAAACATTCAACGTCACGGCATGTGATCGACACAAAGTAAATTGCCGATACATCAACGTGACAATGGAGCACGTGCATGTCTCCAGATACCATGGGGGTTCACGATGGGAGAAATGTCTCCATTTAATTTTCCTGTACGAATTAATTGGAGGTACATAAAAGGGATGAAAATTAAAATATATATAATTGTATGTTCTGCACTGTATGCATTACCAAATAGCTCAAACTTATTTGGGTCCACTATCGCTGTATAAGTTTGAACCACAGTTAAATCTAGCGTCCATATCGCAACTGAACATTGTAAATTCTCTGACAATAGACCGACATATTGCGCTTGAAAAAGATTTGATTTTGCTACGTCAAAAGTCACTGAACACGTGCGCGTCCGTGATTATTGTCGGGTGACATTGTTTGATCTCTTGCAAAGTTTAGCGGTCGCATGTATTTGCTGTACTCGGCAGTTCAGGGTACAATTTATTTTCACATATTCTTATCTAATCACGATTCGGATGAAACGCATGCGTGTTTGGCATTGGAAAGGGGAAAAGTAGGCCTCTATATAATAAGTTTGTTTGGTTACCGCAAGATAATTACACACACATCTGATAATCTGAGTAACGACGATAACACTTAACTAAATTGAAAGTGTTTGTTGCAAAAACAAAAAAACATACTGAATTCCAAGATGATTTAAATTGTTTTGTATGTTCGTTTGTTTGTTTGATACACTCAGTCACTCCGTAAGATAATCAGGCTCACACTATTTTGTATTGGCAATACAGTTCACGGAGACTGTCGACAACTCCATTTGTTTGTAGATTGGGAGTCACACATCGCCTCCCGTTAATTAAAACGGTAATGTCACCGCGTTTTCCGCGGTGCATTACCGCATGTCACTGCGGTACCAGCATTCAGTACCGTTGGTAATGCGGTGGTACAGCAAACGTTCCGGTGGTACCACGAATCGGCGGTATCACACGGTGTAATACCGCAGTACTAACGCATGAACTCTCAGGTGCCAAATAAACGTGCCGGCACATTGATTAATTTGGAGCAAAAATAAACACCATCACGCTTATTGTGACCCATCACGTTTATTATTTTTTGGGGGGTAAATCCATCACATAATGTGACATTTATTCTTTTTTTGGGTGATAAACAAACGAATATAACAATGGAACGAATCACAAGTGTGCTAATGTCAATAATAGAAGTCACAAACCACTAAATAAAACTGTTTTTGGTTGGCTGAGATGCGATATCGCTTCGATATAAAACCTATTTTGAGAGTCACGGTTTGCCCAATCTTTTACTTCGTCTGCTTTCGGTTTGTGATAAAGCACAAAACGTGAACTGGGCCGAGTTCACAGGACCCGAAACGATAGAAAAGCTGGCCCAATATTCGACCGCGTGCTATTCAGTTTGCGAGCCTACTGTTATTTATGCGGATATCTTTTACAATTAGGCCTACGGTACATAATTTATAACTTGTTACTCGTATTACTTTTAGACAAATTTAACTCTCGATTCATGATTTATTTATCCGGTGTTTTAAGATGAAAATAGACAACATATTTATAGATACGAAAATACGGCGAAATCTTGTTCAATCATTTCCGTCTGCATTTACTTCCAGGTTGTATTTTACTTGCATTTTAACAATGTTAACTGCAGTCTGGGTTTCACAAACATTGCGGTACATAATAACTCAACTGACCATCACACCCCATGACACTACCTGACCGACCGCCCATTTAATTCTTACTTGTAAATTAAGTGACATTAATATGAGACTCACGAGTATTGCCAGTGGACCCCTGGGTAATTATTCTGAGAGTCCATTATTCCGAGGTCATAAGCACCATATTCATTAACACATTAATGCTACATGTGTATCACACTTTCAACTAATTAATTATTTATTAAGTATGGCTAATCCCTATATAGTATACAAAGTGGTAAAATGGTGTGTAATTTAGGTTATTTCTGTTATGTTTGTTTGATTCATTATTCCGATCCCAAATTATCAGCGACATTTACTAGTATTCTAAGCCATATAGAAGGTATCGGAATATTGAAAGTCGGAATTATGAACCCTCATGGAAAAGCGGAATAATGAACCCTCAGAATAATTAACCATCGGAATAATGAACCATATATACCCGAAGACCGCCCCCCAACATACTAGAAGAGAAAAAAGAGTCATGTGCAGTGTGTACTGTAGAATACAACAATCAACATGTAACACAATCTATGCCAACTATATATCATATGAGTAATATGTAATTGCACGCATGGTCATACATAATGTATGAATAGGGTAAACAAGATAGTGAAGATACATGATGCATAATACCTAAAAGTCACTTCCTCCGCACAGGTATGATTCCCTGTACTATATAAATGTACACATATTATAAGAATGACTGCAAACCTGATGGATCCAGACTAACGGCAAGATGTACGAAGCTTGTGTATTATATTCATGCATGTATCCATGGCATATAAACTCAAGCCATACACACATGAAGTATTTCTGGTGAATTGTGTGTGTATCCATGGCTTCCCATTTTATTCTATGGCATGCTTGTTTGATTATGTCATATCATTTGCTAACCTCGGGTGTAAGAATGGTATTGATATTAATTATTTATATTGCCGAGTTGATGTTGTTGTTGGGACACATGTTATGATTGATGAAGGTTGGTCAATGGCTGAAATAGACGTTCATTTCATTTTGGATTTTGCACATTATTTTTCGACTTTATATTTCTGCTTTTGTTCATATACCTCACATACAGTCAAAGAAAATAGACATGCATTTAGAGAACTATAATCACACAGTCATGGTGTGCAGGCAATGATTGTGTTATCAACTGATATGGATGACCGATCATCTAAAAATGCGAAATGAGGATGCACCAGCATTGTCTTGTCGTTATAAAATGTCATATATGTGTGTGTTTATATACACAAGTGTACAATACACAAGCTTTGTACATCTCACCATAAATACTCTTTACAAGATACATGTACATGGCCAAAATTAACATGAAGGTTTCTTACCACTCTGAGCCTCTTGGTTTTGTAATTCAAAGCCATAAGTTCTCTGTGGGTAACTCATTGCTGCCTACTTACTGCACAAAGGACAAAGCTAAGATTGTGATCTGTGAAAAAGAAAAAGATAAGAAATAAACAGAAATACTGGTATAACATGAATATGATTGGTCTTAAACAGGAGGTGCTTTTTTGGGACATTCAACTGCATTCAATGGTGTTTTAAAACTCTTAATTTTTATTAGGTAAGAAACTTGAATTTTGAAGTATCATAACATAACATTAGTATCACAAAACCAAATATAAATAAAAAATGATCACAAATCTCTAAAACTTCTAACATCAGTCAAAACCATATTTTATATTCAATAAGTTACAGATAGGGGTTGGTATTATTAAAAGTTGGTAGTAGACTGTTAGTATGGTTGTTAGGCAGTTAGACCTGGAAGATATTGATAAGGAAGCCGTTTTGGTCTCAAAATGTGCAGACTGGTTTGCAGAATAACATATACAAAATCTGCTTTGGGGAAAATTCTCAATTCAACATGGCATCCAAAATGGCAGTTGGTCTTGTAGAAAATGCTCAATTTCTGCAGTATGTGACCAATTAAGGCCAAATTTGCAACAGATTGAAATATATACAAACAATGCTTAGACTTAAACCATATTTGTAAACTGTTTGTCCCAAAATGGCTGCCAAAATGGACTGATATTTACATTTTTGGCAAAATTGAATAGCTAGTCCTGTAAGAGTGAACACATGCTCGAAGTATGCGAGGAAGAATTATTGCATATAAGAGAATCGAAAGCAGGGTCTCACGCAATGGTTAAACTTGGACTTTTAGGCGCCCAGAAAATAGTAGTGATAGCTGCCTCCAATCAAGTGATGAAACATGAATATTTCACTTTTATCACAAGAATGCATGGTGGTATACTATGAATACAAATTTATCAAAACAAAAAGGAGCACCATAGACTATCATCAACAAGCGCACCGCTGGGCGGAGGTAACGCCCCCGACTGTACAATCAGAGAGGATTTTTCTTATTTTTGTGCAAATGCTTATTAAATGGCACTTTGTAAAGTTATGTTATTCATGAGTAAACAATCGAAAATCAAGTTATCATCTGGAAACCAAAAAAAGTAGCAGAAAACCTGAATTTTCTAAGTCCAAAAAGGGGCGTAACTCTGGAAAAAATAGGCGGACGAAACCACGGCTATGGGGAAATCTTGTCCCCCCCGGCTGGTCTATTGGCATACCAAATATCAACTGAATTGAATTACCGAAACCAAAGTTATGAGTTGAAACGTTCGTATGCCACAGAAAACTGAATTTTCTAAGTCCAAAAAGGGGCGTAACTCTGGAAAAAATGGGCAGACGAAACCACAGTTATGGAGAAATCTTGTCCCCCCGGCTGGTCTATTAGCATACCAAAGATCAACTGAATTGAGTTAGCGAAACCAAAGTTATGAGTTGAAACGTTCGTAAGGACGGAAGGACGGACGGAAGGACGGACAGACGGAAGGAAGGACGGACGGACGGAGGGCTCCACTATATACCCCCAAATCTCCATCGGAGATCGGGGGCATAATAAACTTGACTAAAAATGTCTACATACTCTGCGGCAGAGAGAATGTTTGTACCGGTACATTGAAATAATATCTGATTATATTCACCAAATCTACATACATGTATAACGAAACATACTACATTTTCTGCAACTGCATCACCACATTTACCCCTTCTCCCCACAGGTCCACAGAACAAAAAAATTACCACACCCCAATAATACTATAATAATCCTACAGATTCTATAGGATTAAGCATTATTGGGTGGGGGTGGGTAATTTTATGTTTCGGGGACCTGTGGTTCTCCCTAATGTTACACATTTCTGCTGCAAACAAAACCATAATTGTCAACATTGAGTGAATGGTTAAAGATGAAACAACAACTTTAAATGCTGATCACCTGATATTTTAGCACAACTAAGTTGGGGTAGTTAAGATATTTTCAAACAACAAGATACTGAAAGTGAATATTGTGCATTGCGTGGTATCATATTCCAGTTGTAAAGTGCTGACTGAAGTAATTTGAACAAAATTGTTAACTAAGAAACTGGTTTGGTTGCAGCAAGAAAATTAGTCTTGGGCCAAAAGAAAAAACATCTGTGTTTCCGGTTTCCCGACCTACCTGCCAAAATTGGGCCGACCTGGATTTGTTTTCCAAAATTTTCCCAAAAAATCAGCCATTTCAAGGTCCAAAAAAAAATTATATATATTTTATTATTTTTGTTATGCATGTAATTGACATGTAAAACACATCTATATCACTTTTTATCCATCACCTTTGTCATCTACTATATAGATAAAGGCTGCAAAATAAACCATGGCTTTATTATAGCACGTGCTAAAATAAAGCAAGAACAGATACTTCAGCTATATATAATTATTATAATCAAGTCATGCACTCATGAACTACAACCAAAAATCTTGCTTTCGATTTAATTGTTTCCTAAAGAAATTCCCCATTAATTTCTTATGCCATTCAAACAAATTTAATAGACATTATCAACTTTTAAACTTTGGTGATGGATAAAAACAATACCCATAAAGTTTGACGAGATACCACGTTTTTTTCGCTCGTATGATTCAGCAAATGGGGAACCTCGCTAAAGCTCGGTCCCCCATTTGCTGAATCATACTCGCCAAAAATAAACCTTGTTTCTCGTCAAACTATATGGATATTCTATATACTATGTTTACATTAAGCAGCAATAATTTTAGATGGAATTTTCAAAAACAAAATTTACTTCTATTAAAATAAATGTGTACAATGTACTTGTATTTGCAGATGAATCCCAATCTCAGGAATAAATCTGTTCTGTTCTGAGAGTCGCATGGCCAGGTGAAAATGCGATGTCAAATTCAGGGCCTGGAACCTACGTCATAAAACAAAGTTTTTTGGTGAAAAATGGCGGATGTTCGAAACGACTCGATGTGAGTATTTCTCATTTTTGCAAACTATGTGCATAAATCACTAAAAAATCATTGCTTATGAGCCGTAAAACATTGTTTGCTAGCTCACAGTCAACTCCACCGAGATATATATGTAACTATGGTCAAGATTATCGCGTTAAGGTGGTTTCACAAGTAGTTTTAAGACTATTGTATGCACTCACAGTTGTGGAACGTGTGGAAGCATTCACATGTGTTTAATTATTATTACAATCTATTGCAACCATATCTCGATCGTTGATATTTGATAAGTAAATAGAACAATTTATACATAATAAATTAATAAATGCATCTTCACGTTTAAGACTATGCAGTCCCAAATTTCACTTTTATTCAATAACACCAAACTCTTACCATGTCCATATTTGCTATATAATATGTGAGTATCAGAACTTGAAAACTTTGTAATGGGCGTTATTGCAATTATATATAGTTTTAATATATCATTTGTATATTTCAGACAATTGCTTTGACAGTTGTGCGGTGTGTGCCAAGACCTCACTGGGACAGCATGAATACAGACATACGAACACCGCCCAGTTCAGTTGTCAAAATTGCGGCGAGTGACATTTGGAGCGCCACCAGTGTGGTCATGACAAAACGTGTCCTTTCCAGTGTGAAAGTTGTGATTATGTGAAACTTCTTGGGCGATTATAATTTGAAACGGCACTTGAAAAGAGAAAATAATGAGCTGACACACAGTTGTGTGCACTGTAATCTGCAATTTGAAAAGCTGTGCGACCTCTAGGAACATGTGCCTACATTCCGGGAGGAAAACGACATTTATGTTCAAAATGCCATAAGCATTTTTGTTTCAGGAATGGTCTATGCAGACACATCAAATCCTGCCATTGATTATATATGAGGCGTTAATTGATGATCAGAGATCGAACTATGTCATCAATATAATTTTAAACATTTTTAAATTGGAATATTTGTTTTCCGAGATGACATGTGTGAGCTACAGATTTGGGTGCATGCGAATGCGATGGTAATTATAGGAATGATGTAATATGCATCTCATACACATAAATTTTTCTTTTATTAGCATTTATTGCAATCAAAATAAGTTATGGCTCTTTATGGTTTGGAGATTATATTGAAGACGTAATTCTAGTTGCCAAAACATTTTGCATTCACCTGAAGTCTAAAGCAAATTTATTTTTATATTGTTAAATCTTAAGTAAAATTATGTATGCATACAATATACATGTATATTATTTCTTTGATAATGTGATAATTTCCTATTAAAGTGATGTGAAACACTCCTGTAGGGTGATCAAATAGAAATGGAGAATAATCTTGTTCAAAGTAGTTATTTTTTACAAATATTATATCTAAATTGACAACACACACCGTCATTCTTGTGTACTAATTAAACGCAGCGAGACTCGATGGCGAAATCGTTTTCGTTAATTTATCGCCGATAGATGCGTCCCGAATCAAGTAATAAATATTTACAATTGAGCGTAGTTCAGACATTGTTTTCTATGGGGTCAATTTGCTTCAGATTTTCGTCAGTGTTAGTAGACTGTTACATTCTTCAAATTTCTATAGTGCCTGAATATTAACTTATCAGTTACACGCACCCGAACAAGTACATAATATGTTGTTTTGTTTTTTTCCAGGGGGCCTTCTTTTCTCTGGCATGTGGTATATCTCCTAACAGTGATCATGGTAGTAATATGTCACTTCCTGTTGTGATGGGGTGGGCTGTATCTGGTTTGGCAGTCTTTGATTGTTATCTTTGGTGTCGTATATGGGGTAAAACTTCTTAGCGTTGCAATGTCAGGTACAACGAATCTGATTGCTGAAATATGTGGATTGTAATGTCCTTTTTCGTTTTTTTTTGCTGTGTCTGGGTATCGCACAGCCGATGTATTATAATTCTGGTACCATCGGCGATGATCGCACTCCATCTATCCATGCATAGATGGAAAGCTATGCCGTCCAGTGGAAATTTTCCACTTGCCACAAGCTTAAAAAAGTCTGGCGGCACATCCAGGGGCGTAGCAGCCAATACATTATTAGTACGGCTATATAAATATTGGGTACATTGAAAACGAGCTGCGTATATAGCGGCGAGATGGGGGGATGGTTTGGAAGGGGCCCCCCCCCCCCATTCCAAAATGAGAAAAAAATTCATTCTTGGATTGAAATGGAGCGATCCTGTGCAATCTAGAGCGCAGTTAACCGACATACATTCACTTTGTCAATTCGCGTGTATGATGAGAGTGCTTACTTTTAAGCGATAGTACACTGGTCAATGTTTTAAGCGATAGTACACTGGTCAATGCAATGATATTCATGACAATGATGAGACAATCATTTTGAAAACATGAACGATGCATGAAAAACATGCATACAAGAGGAATAACTCTAAATTAATTTACTCATTTCTGACCGTTAGATAAACATTCCTTGACAGCCGAAGCATGTTGACAGGTAAATATCGTTCTCCATTTTTCGTGCGAGCATCAATGGTGACAACTTATATGCACATCACATATCATTTGAATTTGAGATTTTTAAAACTTCATCAGGAGGCCATGTGAATTATTTTGAAATGGGGAATTTCCATGCAAATCTCCAGAACCAAAAAATATATAAGAAGTTCCAATACGCCCTGTCACTAACTCGCGGCCATATTGGATCCACCAGGTCCGGTTCCGTGGTTTCATAGAATCCAGCCCGGTTCGGTGGTTTTAGTGCTACATGTCAAAGTTTTGGAGTAGCATTTCCATATATGGAGCTTTTGAATTATTCATGACTTCCATATATGGAAAGCTAAGTAAAACCACGGAACCGGACCTGGTGGTCCATCATAGCCGCGAGATAGTGACAGGGCATATTTTAGTAGTTGGGAAACGACTTACATACTAGTACGTCTACACGGTTGATGTCGAATCCGAACGTCATGTCAGTCAGTATACCGGTATAAAGATACATTGTATAGTTGAAAGATGGCAATGTGATGGATAGCTCTTTATTGACTGACAACGCAACACAGAAAACATACATTTAAAGGTACTCAATCTGAATTTGCCATCGCAAATCAACCATGCAGGAAATTGTGGGTCATCTTCTGCCTGGAGTTGGCAAAGCTGCATAAAATTTGACCTCGATTCTTCATGACCACGAAACGCCAAGCCCTGCTTACACAGAAACTTTATGCAGGACATTATTTTGATTATATATTTTCTGTTCAAGGCCTTCTCCTCATAATGGGCAACAGACCGATATCAGATGTTCCTGGCATAATATGCTGAACCGCTTCTTTGTGACAATCTGACAATTCGTGGGCGTTAAAAAAACCTTGGCGGGACCGACATGTTTCTTTCCAATTTATGAAGCCTCGTGTTATGAATGTTGGCTCAACTTTACGCGACGATAGTTTCTTCTCTCGGTAGGCTTGTATGCAAATTCCACAATACGCAGCATAAGATGTTTCATTATAGTGGATCCACGACCATTTATCAAACCAAACCGACTGAAATGACCTCAACACTGGAGCTTTCTTGCCAACTGTTCGTTTTGGGAAAGTTACATTTCTTAGCTGGTTATTGCCATTTTCCAGGGTAATTTCCATTTCGGCGATGCCAACCTCATAAATACAACTTTGGGTTGCGGTAGGCCTACTACTAGTAGTATTTTCATGTTCACTAGGCAAGGGTCTGATGGATTCAGTCTCAGTGGCCGTACTCTTAGCTTTATCGCCAGCATTGACCGTTTCGGATAGCATTTGTTCATTTTCGACAGAATCAACACCAGGCATAACTTGATCTTGTCCTGTGTTTTCATTAGCTGTGCTAACAGTAACATTTGATTTTAAATAATTCAAAAGTTTCTTCTGTTTCAAATTTTTAGTTGACATAATTGATCATTTGATGGTGCAAATGAAAGTCACGAAGCTTGGTGCAGGGATATATAGTAAGACTATAGTACAGGGTTTCCGCCAGGCCGGCTGCGGGTCCGTCCCACGGACCCATTCCCCTCGCAGATGATCTGTTTGATTCATACATGTACCAAAAGTCAGTAGCAATATGTCATAAAAAAAAACGGCTGCAACGGGAGTTCGGGTGGTTAAACAGAATACTGGTGAAAAAGAGGGTCAATTGAGCACAGTGCGTTACCGGTACAGCGTAACCCTTTGAAATCAAAGCGCCAAAACTACAACATAATGTTTGGTGTGCATTATATACAGCGTAATAAATGTCGCGGTAACATCAAAGAATGTCGGACTGCTGAGTACGGATATTATTTTGCACGGGATTTCTGTGGTTGAAACTACTCAGCTCGGAGATCCCGTGCTATCGTACGATTACATAATTTGATCAAAGAATGCCGAATTGCTGAGTTAGGCAGAGTATGGATCAACATACGCCAACAGGCGGTTCTCCTACCAAAGGAGGTATCTATCTCCGAGATCCCGTGCTATCGTACTATTATAATACGGAACCTGTCCCAAATCAGTCTTTATAGTGGGAATTCATAGTGACAACACCATTCATTTGATCCATATTACATGCATGGAGGATAAACACAAAAAACATACCCCCCCCCCCCCCCCCAATGTGGAGATACGGTACGGTTAATAATAGTTTCGTTGTCCCGCCTGGGTCCCCAAACACAAACAACGGCGCACATGTTCCCATTTCCCGCCAAAACTCAATTATATATTGTAACACGTTGGCTAAAACTCTATAGCAGCGGTCGTCAGTTGTTGGACTAATACAGACTATTGACAAGCTACGCATTCCGAGTTTGAAAGATTTCGCTACCATTCATATTTCGCCGCTATAAATAACTCCTGCAGACAAACCCTGCAGTACATATATCTGTTTCATTGTCACGGAAGCTACTTGAAATTCTAGGAAATACTTAATTCAATTCTCCCAGCTAGGTATTATTGGACAATGCATAGATGCTTTTTAGTGTTTAGTTTCATTATACCTGTCGGAATCTTATTGTAAGTTATAAATTTTTAAAAACTGTAACTTGTAGCTTGATATATAGTCTTCATTCAGACGGCAGTCTTAATTGCGTAATTACATGATTAATTATGTGGATACCATCAACATAATTAATGCACCCACGGAAAATGATCGACTTGAGTAATATACAAAGCTTTGGATTGCTTTGTGGGACACTCAGGTGCAATGAAATGGCTACTTTTCAGTGTCGAATAACAAAATTTTCGCCCGACAGAACGAACCATGGTCGTCCCGTCGCGCTATGTGTTTCCCAAATACGGACTCATTAATTTCCCCTTGGCGGAAACCCTGTAGTAATACTATGGCCGGACTAGCATTAACCTCCCTGGGCATCGTAGTTTTCACCAATTACCATTTTAAATAACGCGCGACAAAAACATTCGGTTATGCCCATTTGATCACGCAGTTCATATCTCGTACATGCATTGTTCGACGTCGGAATGTAATCGATTGACGTACGTTATACAACGTAACCGCTATACGACAACGTATCCTTATAAACCCAATGAACTCGAGGCATAATACGACGTAAATAATCTGGGTTACCTATATATAGATGGTTAAATGTGTGACTGAATCACATTGTAACACGTAGTGCGTCATTTATCAAGTGATTGGAGAACGTGGCCGGTAATATTGGGCCTATTCAGTATTATTTTTTGGTGAAATATTGGTACGGCCAAAACCGTCCGGCCGTACCTACAACTACGCCTTGGGCACATCTTCACACCGATTTAGTATTTTAGTTCTTTCAACACTGTTGGAATTAGTCGAATCATTTCGTTCTCTGGATTACTTGTACTACTGCCACTCTCAACTGGAAACAACCGGATGCGAGTCTTCTTTTTCGCCGATTTTGGGGACCAGTGCGTCTACAACCATAATTGGTTCCTGCACTGAAATATCTAGATACAGATACAGATATTTTTAAACATAGAAAAACACAGCTTTGTGAACATGTTAACTTTATTGCACTCGTTTTACCATCGCGTCATCGCGCTAACCGGTTCACACACTTGTGTCGTTCTATCTATCAGAAAAGATCAGATCTAAATGTATATTTCCACTGTGTTGTTCAAGTAATACTTTCCTCACAAGGCACAACACAAGTTGGCATTTTATGTCACTTCGGTCGAGGCAGTTCGAACTTCGATATTTCTTCAACTGGATTAGTGGATATAAAAAATAAAAACAAAAAAATAAAATGTCCCTTACAATAAGTTACATTGTATTTACCCTAATTTTTCCGGTAAAGCCTGCCTAATAAACATTACGTTTATTACGTGAGTGTAGCTTTATTAGGTCAACATAGCTTTATTAGGTTAGTACTACTTTTATGACGTAATTTGATATGCAATTTGCGCAGGTAACTAGGGAAGTCAACCAGCCTTAATGACGTCAAATTGTGATTTCAGAACATTTTTATCATGTATAATTCACTAAAATAATTCGAAAATGATATATATATATTTTAGCTCTAAAACATCTATAAATCCTCAGAACAAGGTCTGCTTATAATAAATGTAAAAATGCCAACAAACTATTTCGCTCTAGGCTGTACTCCGGTTTTCCCACGTCATGAATGCTAATTGGTTTGTTTGACCTAATAAATGTAATGGCTTCATCAAAAGAAAAAGACGCTAAACTGCTCCAGGAAGACCTTGACAACCTTCAACTTTGGGAAAAGAAGTGGCAAATGGAATTCAATGCGGACAAATGCGAGATCATACGTATAACAAACAAAAGGAAACAAAATGTCTTGGAAACCCAGTACACCATTCATGGGAAACCACTACGATGTGTGAACTCTGCAAGGTATCTCGGTGTCAACATCAAGGAGGATGTTAGTTGGAATGACCATGTTTCTAAGATCTGTAAAAAGGCAAATTCTACAACAGCCTTCATTGGAAGAAACCTAACCAACTGCAGCCCCAACATCAAGGAGCAGTGTTACAATGCCATGGTGCGTCCAATAGTAGAGTACTCATCGACTGTATGGAACCCACACACAGCGGAAAACATCGAGAAACTGGAGAAAGTTCAACTGAGAGCAGCCAGAATGGTCCAGAACAACTACCAATGGAGGAGCAGCCCAAGAACGATGGTGAAAAACCTTGGATGGAAATCACTTGAAGAAAGACGAAAAGATGCCACCTTGTCTATGTTCTTCAAGTGTATCAAAGGACTGATCGTCACAAATCAAGCTCCACTCGTGAAGAGCAAAACCAACGCCAGATCACGAGGCCATAACCAGCGCTACATTCAGCATCATGTGCGAGTAGATGCATATAAATACTCCTTCTTTCCGTCGGCCATACGGATGTGGAACGCCCTATCTGAAGAGGCAGTGGCTTGCACCTCCCTGGAAGACTTTCAGAAGGAGATGATCAAAACAGGCTAAGTACTGAGGATGACAGAACCGATTTTTTAACTCCACTCATGATGATTTTACTTGTATTATACACAATCCTTATTTTAAATTCACCAATATTGGCTTTTAACGACATCCTCATCCGCCTGTGCGCACAAATGCGATAATATTCCTACAGAAGCCTTCTGCAGGGAGTTGCATTTTATCGGAAGAAGTAATGAATGTAATACTGAGGAAAATGACAGATTTACCTCACAAAACGCAAGTTTTGTGCGATGGATAAATAAAATATGTAGCTATTGTCGTCGCTTAAAATGTTTATGTCCGCTCGGGGATTTGGCATCTAATAGGCAGAGCCTCGCCCAATAGAATTTTATAGATGCTCAAATCCCTCTCACGGACATAAACAATTTAAGCGACGACACTAGCTACATATTATATATATATAGGCCTATTATAAATTGTATAGAGCTATATACATATTTATTTATATATTATTAGGCCGCCCAGTACAAAAAGTGGAATTCAGAATCATTGAGAATGTGCTTGACAAATTTAGTCCAGTGCATTTATGGTTTTATGGTTTTTTGCTGGAATTGGTACATATACCCTCATTAAACAACATACTAAAAATCAGCAAAAATCGGAAAAAGGCAAATTAGCGAATTTCGTGAAAAAAAATTTGGGAAAACTTGGTCAAACCATCAATTTATGGATTTTCATGAATGTATATAAAAAATTCAAATTTACAAGTCCTACAAATATCATGCCTATTTTGTCGACCACATTTTCCTGAATCCAGAACTGGAAAACATTCCCAGATTCCTTAAGTATTTTTCGAGTTGTGTGCTTTCAAAAACGCGAGTTTACCTGATTTCGGAGCCTTAATTTCGCAGAATGAACCAAATGCCGTATTATATGGTTAATTATTTAAAAAACTAGTGCCAAATTAATGACTTTTTCACTGTTTTAGTAATTTCCTCACTAGATTAAACACAAAATATGATTAATATGTGCATCTATGAATACGGAGAATAAAATATTCTCAAACAAAATGTGTGTTCCATTGTATGGACTTAGCCAAATTTGCCTTGACACAGAACTCGTGTGATGAAATGCCATATCTGAGGTCATGTAACTCAAAAAATTAATATCCATATGCTCTGCTTTTCTCATAACATTTTGAGAATACTAGATTGAACAAATTGTGAAGGAATTTCCAAATACATTGGTGAAGAAAATAAAATTATGGTCCTATGAACTCTTTAGTCTAGCCTCTTTTCCGAAAATGCTATTGTGGGGCGTTTTTGTCAATTTTAAAAGGATTTTAGGCATATTCCGAAAAATTTACGAAAGTTTATTGTGTAAAATTATGTGATCTGTCATCTTAAATAAAAAAATTTGTTCAGAAAATAGCATTTCAACGGTTATACCAATGAATGTCACTGGATTTCACTCATCATTATGGAAACTGACTCCAAATTTGAATGGCAGAACAATGGGGTAGGGGAAAGCATATCAACAAAAACTTCAAAATTATGCATCTTGAAGCATAAAACTTTATATTAACAGCTTCTGCTTACATTGTTCTTTCATACATAATTTCATATTTCCTTTGTTTATGTTTATTGACAGAGCTATATTATTTTTTGTCATAATTTGGCAGTGAAATGTCAAATTGGCATTTTGAGATTGTTTTTATACAACATAACCATAAAATTCTAAATCAACGTCCGATAACGTATTAAGTATTTTATAATGCAACATGAATGTACACAAACTGGAAGAAAACAACATTGTGTCTGAAATGGCTGTAATTTGGTGATAAGATTGCATTTTATGATTTATCCTACCCCTATACCAACGTTAAAATTTGGAGTCAGTTTCCACAAAAATGAAAGAAATCTAGTGACATACTATGGCATAACCAATGTAAGGCTAATTTTTTATCACTAAAGTGTTGTGGGAGGAATGTTCAAATAATTTTACACATTAAAACACCCATTGTTTTTGTTTTTATGGCCCAAAACCTTTTAGAATGGACAAAAATGCCTCAAACTGGCATCTTTGGAAACAAGCTAAGACTAAGTATTCAAAGGGCCATAAGTTGATTTTCTTAAATAATGTCCTGTTAATACCTTTACAATTTGTTCAATCCAACATACTTAAAAGGTTATAAGAAACGCATGGCATATGGGTTTTAAATTATTGAGTTACATGACCTCAAATATTGCATTTCATCACACACGTTCAGTGTCAGGGCAAAAAAGTCCATACAATGGAACACACATTTTGTTTGAGAATATAATCTTCTTCTTAATTATAGATGCACATATTAATCATATTTTGTGTTTAATCTAGTGAGGAAATTACTAAAACAGTGAAAAATCCCTTCAGTTTGCTCTAGTTTTTTTTAATAATTAATCATAAATAAGGCATTTTGGCTCATGCTTCGAAAGTGAAGCCCCGAAAATGGGCCGAAATCACGTAAACTTGCGTTTTTGATGGCACACAACTCGAAAAATACGTAATGAATCTGGTACTGGTTTTCAGTACTGGGTTCAGGAAACTGAGGACGACACAATACGCATCCTATTTGTAGGATTTGTGAATTTGATTGTTTTTATATACATCCATGAAAATCCATAAATTGATGATTTGACCAAATTTCCCCAAATTTATTTCACGAAATTCACCAATTTCCCTTTTTCCGATTTTTGCCGATTTTTGTATGTTGTTTATGGACGGTTTATGTACTTATTCCAGCAAAAAAAAATTCTGTTGCAATTAGTTCCGGGTTTGGCATTTTTTCTCATAAAATGCACTGGACTAATTAGACTATTCGGATTAATACATATTTTAATATTTGGACATTTACGATTGTATTAATTCTTCTACTTCTATTGTATTAATCCTTTGTTGGACGATGAGGGATTAAGACCACATAGATGTCCAAATATTAAAATAGGTCTTAATCCGAATCGTCTAATTTGTTGGGTGCTGGACGTTTCGTACATTGGTCGGTTCGTACAAAGACGTTTCGTATACTCTGGTCGATTCGTACCATTATTTTGGTTGTTTCGTACCAATCTTTTTGGTCGTTTCGTACCATCGGAAAAAAAATTGTAATTACTATAGTGTTGATTGAAAAGATGTCTATTACCATTGTTTTATTTCTGTATTAATATATGTGTATATACTAGCTAGTAATCGTGAAATCGGCGGTACCAGGTCTGTTCAGTATACTTGGTATGTTGTTACAGCGAAGGGTTGCCGATCACTGATTAGTCTTTAGAAGTGCTCATCAGTGATTTCACACTTTGCTGATGTGTCACCGTTTTGTTTTTCTTGTGTTTCGAAAATTATACCGCACACAGGTATGTTGACGTTACAACAAAATTGTAGTCAGTGATTAGTCTTTAGAAGCACTAATCACCAAGTTCACACTTCGTACGGTTTGTTTTTACAGCATTCGCGAGTGATAATTAAGTGTGTTGTTTTTGTGAGGAAAGCGGACCACATGAAGCAGGTGCCGCTTGTATACGTCATGATGACTAGACGAAGAGCAAAAGACTATGATCAGGTTATTATTTTTTTTTATCATTTTTTCATTACAGTTACATCAATTCAATTCAGAATTACTGCATCACATCATTGCTTTAAAAACAATCACAATTGTCACGATGTCTATATTTATATTTATCTTTTTAGGTATTTGAATCTCAGGAAGCTCTTTGCACTGCCGCTAATTCCTACAGAACACATTGAGCCTGCCTTCTCGAAATTGCGCGACCATCCTGCAGTCAACCGTCCTGATATTCAGTTGCTGTTTACCTATGTAGAACATCAATGGATTGATTCCACAACATTTCCAATCTCAACATGGTGTGTGTTCGGAAGATCGATACGAACAAACAACGACACGGAAGGGTGGCATCGTCGGGTGGAACGAGGGTGGAACCCTGAGAACCAGCAGCTTGCTGAAATCCTGCGCGAAATTATTCGCTCCCATCCCAAAGAAAACCACCGAAGCTGCCGAAGTCACAGAAGACTGATTGAGCACTCACACTTGTGTCATTCATTCATTTTCATTTATTGTTAATTAATACTGTTATTCATGTATGACTTTTATTTCGTTATAATAATAAAACTTGAAAAAATTACGCTACAATATTGTTTTTTCGAAACGACCAAACCGATTGGTACGAAACAACCAAAATAATGGTACGAATCGACCAGAGTGTACGAAACGTCTTTGTACGAAACGACCAAGGTACGAAACGTCTAGAAGCCAATTTGTTGGACTGCTAACTGAGAATCGTGAGATGAAGGCTGATTGCTGTCTGATGCAGTGGCCAGTGTAGCTAATGGGGTCGTTGTCGTAATGTTTTATACATAGATGCACACCGTGTACATTTATGTATACATAAATGCACACCAGTCTCGCGTAGTGTCATGTGACAAGGGTCATTGTCGTAGTGTTTTCTACATAAATGCACACGTTTTGATAAGTTTATTTTCTTCCGTTCATCGACCAAACAACCATGCAGTTCTTTCCGTCCTTGTTTAATACTAAGAAAAATATGCCACCGATGACCAATCTTAATGCAGTTTCGATATATTAATTGTGATAAATGAATGCCTTTATCAGAACTTCGGAAGAAAAATAGTTATGAATTGAAGCAGACGGCAATTATTTACGGTAACGTTTCAATCTCGCGCCGACTGAGACTGGTGTGCATTTATGTACATAAATGCACACGGTGTGCATTTATGTATAAAACGTTACGACAACGACCCCATTAGCGCCAGTGTATCACAGATTCATACTAGTACTAGTAGTACTACTACTAGTACTAGTATTGTACTAGTATGTATACAGTATAGTTGAAATAAAGTGCAGAAAACTCACCGCGCCTGTAAGCTGTAGGAATTTTAGTAACTAAAGATTCTGCACGACCGTGAATATTTTTGTTGTTGTTATTATTAATCTAAACTGAATCCAAAACACACAACCAAACCAGGAGACTTTAAACCGAGGATATAAGAATGAAAACAACGCAGTTATCGTTCTTTAATTTTCTTTCAGAAAGTGACGCGCCCTTCAACAGCGGGGTGCACGAAGGGGGCGATATTCAGTCAGTGGATATTATCGGACAGCAACGAAAACAGGAAGTGGTTGATCGCGAAGCGGGACAATCTGCTCCAAGTCACCAGAGCGCCCGAAACACAACCGAAAACTATGGCAAGCTGTTTTCACATTTTTGATTTATTTAGACTTAGGCCTAAGTGCAAATATTGAAAATAGTTCGAACCCGAATTGGCATCTTAATATACCTTAACTTCTTATTGCACTTTAGCGCAATTAGTGATACCTTATTGTGCTCTTGAAAGTGCAATAAGGAATATTCTTATTGCACGTTTAGATCTTCCATTATTGCGCTTAATTAATTGCAATGAGGGATTTCTTATTGCGGTTTAAAAGCGCAATAAGACATTCCTTATTGCGGTTAAGCGCAATTACATCCTTATTGCGCTTTTAAAAGCGCAATTAATATCTCCCTCATGAGATCACCCTCTGCAAATAGTAGAATTATCCTATATTTGCTCCACCTATTGTACCATGCATGGACTACACCATTTGAATTATAGGGAGTTTATTTAATGTGGCTAATTGCGCTTAAAAGCGCAATTAGCTATTCCTGATTGCGCTTTTAAAAGCGCAATTAAATATTTCCTTATTGTGCTTAAGCGTAATTAGATTGGAGATTCCCTTATTGCGCTTTAGAAGCGCAATTAGAGATTCCTTAATATTGCGATTAAGCTCAATTATTCATTAAATGTCAATTTGGCTTCCCATATGAATGAAGTAAAATTAATTAACGATTTGATTTAATTGTTAGTTGACAATAAATAGGTTACACGCAGTTTCGTTTATTGTGTTTACTAAGTGTTTTGTTTCTTGATTTGCGCGGTTGTCAAACTCAAGGTTATAAGGGATCGTCGAATTCTGCCGAAACAATAGATTATAGTGACTCCCCTTATATTGCTATTGTAATGACGGCGTGTAGAATATGGAACAACGAAGCCTCGCACAGTTAATCTAGATGTGTCTGGTCAATATGTTCTACTGAGACAACATTGGATCAATTAGCTTGGTCAGAAGGAACGTACAAAATAATTTACATACTATATTGCTTAGTGTTAACATGTGTTTTTAGCCCACTATATTTCAGTCCAACTATAAACAAATTAGCCGCCAGAATTTGTTTAGTGCAGCCTCGATCGAGTGTGGATCGTGTAAGTTGTAACCTTTTGATCAGGTTTGATCAAGGGCAAGGGGGTGGTATTTTATTTACCTGGTCTGACTCGGGTAACATTATTAGTAACAACACTGTCTAGGAACTGTTACATCGGAAGTCAATCTATATATTGCCGGCTTTGTGATGTAGTCGGATTCCTTATGTCGGAAAAAATGGTCCGGTTTCTATACCACCAGTGTGTCTATTTTCATAATCTTGTTAATATTTTAGTGGAAACAGGTTTGTGTGAGGCTTTTGTTTGTGTATCCCTCTATTTTTGTCCCCGTCCACCTGGTAATAAAAACATGCTATAACGCATAGCTGGTTCGGTAAGTGGCTTTCTTTGTTCCTGGACATTGAAAAACATAACATGGAGAGATCTTGCCACAAATTGCATATCTTAATGTGGAATTTTATCATAAAATCATCAGATGAATTGTATTTATGACTGCATTTTCAATTTTCTTTCCCAAATATTAAGGTATTATATATTCTTAAAATCAGCTAGGCCTACATCACATATAGACGAACATGAACAATCAACAAGGATATCTTGATCATATATGTCACGAACAAAACTTCGATACATCGATTTTTGGTAAATATATCGCAGAAAAGCTAACCCTACCCCATCCTCGCTGATTTCTTTGTCAGATTCCTTTGGTCGAAAAAACCGGTCGCGCAATTTCGGAATGTCCAAGACGACATGCGAACGGTTTATTTATCAATAACGTGTCTACTTTCAGAGTTTACCTGTGTCCAGTTGAAATTTTATTGGAATTTTTTTTGGACTGTTTTAAGAATTTAAAGAGCGTTTATTTATTATACAAATATTAATCCTCATAACTAACCTTCTGGTGGACTGTGCGAGTTGAAATTAACAAAAGTATCAAATATGGCGGTCAACTTTCAGAGTCTACTTGTTTCAGTCTGACATTTTAGTGGAAACAAATTGTTTGGACGGTTTTAAGAATTTAAAGAGCGTTTCCTGATTATAAAAATATTAACTAACACGATTAGCCTTATATCATGAATTGGGCGAGTTGAAATTATGCACATATATCAAGTATGACTCTGAAATGTATTTTTAAGATATTGGTGTCGTCAGATAAGTCTCCGCGGGTACAGTACTACAGTTGCGATCAAAATTACCGTTGAACCCGAAAGAGAGTTCGACAATTTACTCAAATGTTCACAGTGATGGAACTTAATGGCTATCATATATGCATGGCTCTTACATGTAATATACTGTAACTATATGTGATTTTACAAAATTAACTTTCAATATAGTCAGGCCACCAGATACAGTAGTTGATAAAAAATTGGTTTAAATCAATCATATACATCACAATCACGTGCTTCAGTGATAATGTCCTCTATTCTACAAATGTAATGTTTATCAAGACTAAGGTTTCAGGATGTCGTTGTAAATTGACAAAATTAATGTTTATTGCCAGGACGAAGTACCGCATAATTCGGAGTTGTGTGCTAACAAATCTCCGAGTCATATTTGTGTAAGTGTCAGAACAGGAGCCTGGAATTTGGTAAAAACCCCTCTTTTATTGGCGGAACCAGCACCCGGGACCACAGGTCACGGAAGGAACCAAACAGAAAATTGTTGCCACCCATTTTGAACTCAACTGTATTCCTACAAAAAATATTTTTTCACTAAAACTGTTGGTATCTCTTACACCCTAGATGCCAACCTACAACATTCCATAGGTATATTTTCCCAATTCTTGGAAAATCTCACTGTATTTCGGTAATTTATTTTTAATTCACCAACGAAGACAAATGTGCCGCCTCTCCATCACCCGATGATGAATCGAAAGTAGCGGAAATAGTACGGAAATATGCGCAAACTTTAAAACTATGATCCGGAGACGGATGGCATGAAAGTACCGTTTCTAATTTCGAAGATAGCTGCTGATTACATGTTTATGTAAAGCCCGTACCGATGCACTGATCATCATGAAATTTGTCATGGATGATAACATTGGCGTCTAGATGGGAACGAATCATTTTGGGCTCATTTGCATAAAAAACATGGCCGCTGGCAGCCATCTTGAATTTCAAAATTGCACCCTTTAGCACGGGCTAGAAGAAGCAGTGTTTGTCTGATCATCATTAAATTTGTCATGGAGGTTTACATTGACATGTAGATGGGAACGAGTCATTTTGGTGTGAATCCTCCAAGAAACTTGGCCGCCATCGGCCATCTTGGATTTCAGTGATAATCTATATCTATATTTGCGAATGTCTGTCTGTCTGTCTGTCTGTGTTCTATAGAAATTCACATGGGACCACCTAGATGGCACAAAAGATGTCTAATAGGGGTAACTTTTTACGAGAAAGATAACGGCGAGGGTTAGAATTTTCTAAAGTGACTCCGTTGTTGTCAGGGGCAGAAAAGGGGGAAGGGCAGAAAAAAAATTGTCGCCGATTGCCACCACACTTATATATAATCATCCCCATAATATGAGGAATCTAATGGTGTGATTTAAATATGTCTAAAGTCGCGCCGTTCGCGTCAGGGATGCCCGGAAGGGGAGAGGGGCACCAAAATTGATCAAAAATAATTTTAGCGCCGAATTCCACCAAATTGATGCGCATTCTTCCACGAACCTTATACAAATTCATCCCCATGGTATGAGGTGTCTAATGGTGTGGCTTAAAGCTGTCAAAAATGGCGTCATTCGAGTCAGGGGTGCACTGAAAGGGAGAGGGGCACCAAAATTGATACACAATATTTTTGATAAAAAATTGATTAGTCGCGGATTAGCACCAAACTTACAAATAATAAACTCCATGATATCAGGAGTCTAATTGTGTGGTTTGAAGATGTCAAAAGTGAGGTCATTCGAGTCAGGGGTGCCTAGAGGGTGAGAGGGACACAAACATTGATAAACAATATGTTTAGCGCCGATTTCTACCTGATTGATACATATTCTTCTCCGTGATACGAATAATCTAATCGTGTGGTTTAAATGCGACAAATTGGTGCCTTTTGGGTGAGACATATGCAATGGTGGCCCTAAATTTGATACGAATTTGTATACTCGCCAATTTTCATAAATTTTATATATATTCATCTCTTTAATGAGTCTAAGTGTGTGGTTTAATGATGTCAAAAGTGGCGCCGCTTGAGTCCGAAATAGGGATGGGAGGGTCACCAAAAACTTATAAAAATATGTTTAGTGCCAATTACCATCAAACTCATACACGTTCTTCTCAAATGATACAATGAATCAAATATTTGCGAATATCTGTCTATGTTCTATATATAACTTTAAGGGTACAATCGAGATGGCACCAAGGCGGTCTAACCGGGGTAACTTTTTACGAGTAAGATAATGGTGCGGGTTAAAATTTTCTAAAGTGACGTTGTTGGTGTCAGGGGAGGGGCTATTTTAGCACATATTTCGACCAAATTGATATATTATTCTTCTCCGTGATACGAGGAATATAAACGTGTGATTTAAAAAAGCGAATTTTGTGCCGTTTGGGTGAGAGATTGGGGGGGGGAGTAATAACTATGATAAGAATTTGTTTAGTTGCCGATTACCACCAAACTTATACATAATCATCTCCATTATACAATGCATGCATGAGTCTAACAGACGTGGTTTATACAAATATATTTAGCACTGATTCTACCAAATTCATGCACGTTCTTCTCTAATGATATGATGAATTAAATCACATTTGGGGTCGTTTGGGTCATGGGTGGCGAGAGGAGATTCACTAGCATTTATAAGATTGTTCAATTCGCCGATATCCAACAAAGTTATATAATATAGTCATCTCCCAGGCGTTTTGGCATTCCAATTTCACAATCTCGACAAATGGTGACCGAATTAAATCACTTGAACAATTATATCTTCTCAACTGTCATATTTATATGGGGATGGAAATCAGGGCATTCCTATAATGATCTAGCAACACAGATACATAGAAGAAAGCTTTAAAAGTATATTTATATAAATCTATTTAAGAGATACATATATTCATTCAAACTGAGGGACCTTGAATCGTCAGAGGATTGCATATTAGAATGGCTCATGTATATATTATAAAACGATTGAGTCTGTCTCATTCAATAAAGTTTCCACAAAAAAAGTTACAATTGCCAAGAGATATGGAAATGAAGAGCAGGCCTGTTCAAAAATAGTGGTCACAGTGTGCAGTCAAATATGGTTACTTCTGAGATAAAGGAAAACGCAGTCCGTAGCACATGACTTTTCAGGATTCTCCAATATTGACATCTGACAAGGGTATATCTGCCCGATACGGATGATTTCTTTCATTTTTTAGAACAGACTCATCGCCTAACATAAACAACTCAAAATCTCACTGTGTCGGGCACATGTAGCTGCTATACTTGCATAACATCAATTCTTTTAAACTGAAAATGATTAGCCAGTATATAGCACCAGAACAGAGGAGCACCTGGACATATCTTTAAAACATCTGTATCTTCATGAAGATATGATAAACTAGATTGATTGATTGATTGATTGATACATCTCTATGTAAAACACAATTGTCGTCTTTTATGTTTTCGAACTAATGTGTTTATGATGTTCATGTTTCATGCTATAACGTCTGAAGTATACGCAGTTGTAAACTAGAATGCACTCATAGAGATGCCAACGTGCGCAAAAATGTAATAAACAATAATTTAAAAAATAATTTCACTGTATTTTACTTAATTTATTTAATTTAATTTAATGTTAGCAAAAAAAGACAATTACCATTTCTCATTTCATCACAGATAAAAGGCAAATTACTATATTAATCATTTAAGTAATTAAAACCAATTCCATGCATGTTGCCGAAAGGATGAGACTTTAATATCGATTACATTTTTTTCAGCGGCATATTTTCATTTTCATTTTCCGATAGTCAAAGTTGACCAAAGGAGCAATTATAAGAAATAATTAATACTATTTGTGTAAATATTGATAGCAGCCAATTGGCAACAATCAATATCAATAACTAATCAATAATTAATCAATAACGATCATTTTATGTAATAATAAACTCTTCAAACGGTGTTTGTGTCAACAAATGCGTTTTGTTTTGTGTTACGTCATTCGTCGTATTTGACCCGGAACTCGGCTGAAGCTTAGGCTATATATTCAGCCTATTGCGTCGATTTACGAAATCGCGTTTTGAATGTCTCTCTTTTCCCGCACGATAAAAAGAGGTCTTCGCACGAACCAAAACGTAATAAATAAATACTTCTTTATTGGTGGGATGGATTAAACTCGATAAACAAAATGATAATCGCTCCGACCTGACAAGGTGAGCCACTACTTATATTCCATGTGTAAGAATCATGTTTTGTGATGCCATTTGGATATACAATTTATGAGAATACGTGTAACACTTTGAGAGCAAGAGTATTCTCTATTCCCACCAAATATCCACAGAGGGTTTCACATCACTTTAACCTGGGCAACGCCGGGTAACCCTGCTAGTACTAGATAAATCTGAATCAATAACACAGCCTAGATCATGTGTCGATGTACCGATCATCATGAAAGTTTTCATCGATCATGACATTGATATCTAGACGACACCGAGTCATTTTGGGCTCATTTGCATAAAAAACATGGCCGCCAGCAGCCATCTTGGGTTTCAAAATTGCATCCTTTAGCACGGGCAAGAGGTCGCAGTGTTGGTCCGATCATAATTAAATATGTCATGGAGGTTAACATTGACATGTAGATGGGAACGAGTCATTCTGGTGTGAATTCTCCAAGAAACATGGCCGCCATCGGCCATCTTGGATTTCAGTGATAATACTAGATAAATCTGAATCAATAACACAGCCTAGATCATGTGTCGATGCACCGATCATCATGAAAGTTTTCATCGATCATGACATTGATATCTAGACGACACCGAGTCATTTTGGGCTCATTTGCATAAAAAACATGGCCGCCAGCAGCCATCTTGGGTTTCAAAATTGCATCCTTTAGCACGGGCAAGAGGTCGCAGTGTTGGTCCGATCATAATTAAATATGTCATGGAGGTTAACATTGACATGTAGATGGGAACGAGTCATTTTGGTGTGAATTCTCCAAGAAACATGGCCGCCGTCGGCCATCTTGGATTTCAGCGATAACACTGCATATATAAATCAATAACACTGCCTAGAGCCTATGTCGATGCACCGATCATCATGAAATTTTTCATGGGTCATGACATTGGTATCAAAATGAGAATGAATCATTGCTAGAGACTGTAGCATTGGTGCGATCATCGTGAAATTAGTCATAGAAACATCGCCGCCGTCGGATTTCAGCCACTCGTTTCATCGACCATGAAAGTTACATTAAGTAATGTTTTTAATATTTTTTTGGTATTTTTGACTTTGAGAAAAACAATGCCGATGGTGGCTAGCTGTCTTGAATTTAAAAATTGAATTTCCAATTCATGAGCACAGGCTATATAATCATATGCATAAAGCCATTCTTTGAGAGTTTTGGTGCTGATTCGTTACGACACACGAGTCACGAGTGGCGTATACTATTTATAGATCCTGGGACCGGTACAATTGACAATACTTATAGTTGCTTATTAACTAAAATTTATGTTAGTGAGTTTATCACTAACTCAAATTTATAAACTAGTTATTCGGTAAACCAGTTTGCATTACAACTTGCAAATGCACAAATAAAACGTATACCGTAAAGAATACGAAGGATAATTTTGTGCTCTTAAATTTAAGAATCTTATTACATTTTGTTACTATATTTGGCATATTAATGGTGAGTTTTTGTACCCTACACTGACAACTTTGCATTTTGAATTTCGCGAAACTAAACACTCGTTCTATATATGCATGGCCAATATCGTTACCTAACTCAAGAAAAGTTCTACTCTCATCAACTAAGACATATATTAGTTCGTCAGAACTAATAACGAGAGGCCGATCACGATCGGCAGATGTTTAACCCATACCCGGGCGATAGCGATTAGCTATAACTGATAATTTATCAAAGATATGAACACATCAATATATCAGCACCATCTTGAATTCAATAGCTCAAATAATTTGTCTTAAGAAGGGGTTAAAGTATTTGTGGTTGCGAATGGGGGGGGGGGGTGTTCTAAATCTAATAACTCTATCCTTATTCATCCAAGGACCTATCTATGTGAGATCCAATGGTTTAGTTATTTCTGAGGATGTGTTTATAAGTTGAAGTTAGCTCATTGGAAACAAAACTACCAGCTATTCAAATCTCATTCACTTCTAAAGAGAAATTATAATTAGTTGACAAGCCAGACTGCTTAGAACATGCGGGATTACATCTCATATTTAATTTGAACTTTAATGACCCCCCCCCCATTCTTCCCAGTTGTTATTTGTTGATCAATTATGTCAAAAATGCATGTAGTTTATACAATTCAAAAGTGTTATCTATATAATGTTATACAGCCATTATATGGTGCGAATGCTGGCCCCAATGATCCCTAAATCGAAAAGATTACCATAGTTAATATAAAGGAAAGTAACACTGAATCAAATGGTTTCAAGACATAACAATATTTCACAAGTAGCTTGCAGACTAAAACACATAACCTTCACTGTTAATCTTTTAAGCACTCTGTGATCCCCAAAATTCAGTCAACCATGACAATATGAACAGATGGGGAAATAAGGTTCCTGGCAATATTATCTGCCATATTGATTTTCAAAATAATGCATCACCTATAATCTGTAAGCATATTCAATTGGTGTCTTATGGAATGTTCATTAACTAATGAACCTGATTCAACAAGAGGGTTCATTTAATATGTTTCTGCATAATACAAACAATAATGTAGATTTATCTGCTTAAAAATTATATTGGCTATTAGCCATTATTTTAATGTAATATCAAGAGAATGTGTCTGAAGGGTTAATATATTTTTCAAAAATCAATTAATCAATTCCACAATCCATAGAAGTTAATAGTGTGAAGATAACTCAAGATAAGACATATGAGGAAGAGCCCATGTGCATTATAGCATAAATATGTTGGAAACTTGGAAAGGGTTAATTATTTTCTAAGCATATCAATGGAATATAGAAGGCAATTGTGTAGCTAGGTCATGGGTCAATTATCAGGCAGCCTGTAATGAAATTTCAAAATTAGATAAACAAGAGCCTGATGTCATTTATAAAATTTGACAATTAACCAGCCATCGGTATAATATTGTTTGTTTATCTTGGTATCCATCTAACCACTTGGCCATAGCTAAATAGCAGATGTCATTAATCATTTCATGAGCTGTTTACAATCTGCATGGGCATACACCAGGGAATGTTATCATTATATTTCTAATAGAGTTGTCCACCATTCGACCATATACCAGTGTATTTCACGGAACTACATTATAAGTCACTTGAATTATAAAGGGCCATAACTCTGTTAAAATATATCGGATCAAACCCAAATTTGAACTTGATCTGTATTTTGGGGGGAGGACCACATATACCAAATTTGGTGTAGATCAGATGAAAAATGTTTTGAGTCATAGCAGCTTGCATGAGTTCTAAGTAAACATTAAGAGTGAAAAAGGTTAATTAAATAATACCAAAAACCATACAGATGAAGACCGTGCTAAGAAAAACCTAGGTAAGAAATATGAGGCAGATCAGAAGAAATATGTTCAACTTATTACATTGGATAGCATGTGTGTGAAGGGTTAATTATTTTCTAAACTGATCAACTAATCGATACCAAAAACTATACAGGTGAGGGGTGTGTCATCATAAACCTACATATCAAATACGAAAACAATCAGACAAAAAATACTTCGGTTACAGCATCGGATAGCTCATGCCTATGTGCGGATGCAAAGTGTTAATAATTTCTAAACCGATCAACCGATCGATACCAAAAACTATACAGGTGAGGAGTGTGTCATCATAAACATGCACATAAAATTTGAACAAGATCCGATAAAAAATATTCGAGTAAATGAATCGGATAGCAAGTGTCTACGGACAGACGGACGGACTAACGACGTATGGTTGATCCGGTCGTCGGCATTATGTGTACCATACATGGTATGGGTACACATAAAAAACAGCATTTTATGTGGAAATAATTCAGATATTCTGGCAACGAATCTGCACCGAAACACACAAAGGAATCGCTTCATGCATAGGCATATACCAGGCTTCCCCCCGTGACTCTATATATCATCTTTTTCTTCTACTTCGTGATATTCGACCAGTAATCAGTGGGTTGATTACTATTATATGATGGATATTTTAGGCCTATACAACGGAGCGCGACACAAGCTCCTATAAGCTCCTATACTTATGGGAGAGATCTAGAGAGTTATGGTCCTTTTATGGCCAATCATTGCAACCAGTAGCATTACAAAGTCAACTAGTACATAGGCCTACCGGTACATAACGAACATAAAATAAGAAGAAGAAAAAACCAATACCACGTGGTAGAAATAAATAGAAATAAATTATATTTAAAATATTTGTACTAATTACGATTCAGTCAAATGAAGAATATCTTCTTGGGCAGTCGTCATTTTCATCAGATGATAACAGCAGACACAGAATATCAGGAAATACAAAAACTTTCAGGAAAATACACAAAACATCCAACTGAAACATCAGGATAATATGTTCAAAAACGCGCATAATATGACGGAAACATAAACCGATTTAAGTTTTCTGGCGCCTAAGTTCGAAAACCGCACGCGCTTTCAAATATTTTTGAATTTCGCGGGCTTTAAGTTTAGGTTTCGATTTTATTTCGTTCCGACTTTGTTATTCCGGAAAAATTGTTTTGCGCCGTTTGTCATTTCCGATTCGTCATCGGGTGATGGAAAGGCGGCAAATTTGTCTTCGTTGGTGAATTTAAAATAAATTACCGAAATACAGTGAGATTTTCGAAGAACTGGAAAAATATACTTATGGAATGTTCTAGATTGGAATCTAGAGTGTAAGAGGTACCAACAGTTTTTATTAAAAAAAAAAAAATGTAGAAATACAGTTGAGTTCAAAATGGGTGGCAACAATTTTCTGTTTGGTTCCTTCCGTGACCTGCGGTCCCGGGTGCTGGTTCCGCCAATAAAAGAGGGGTTTTTGATCAAATTCCAGGCTCCTGTGGTGTCAGTCACTGTTTGTTAAAATTGTTCGGTCATATAGAATTTTTTAATAATAGTGCTTATGGATCATTCTGTTTTAGTATTAAATTTGAAGAAAGCAACCAACAACTCATCTATGCCAATGATATGTTTAGCCATACACGTGGATAGGGTGGTATTGTTTCAAATTTTTAAACAATGTTATCATGTCCATATGTATTGCTAACTATTGCTGGGCATAGACCTATGTAGGCGAAGTGTCAGATGAGGTGAGGTGTCACCGAGCCGGGAATTTATGGCACTATTATTTTCGTATAGGTAAACTATTGTAGTTGTGTTATCCGGATGTTGCACGGACCTAATAGGACGCTTTTTAGTTTTATGGTCGATATCCCGATGCTACCCTGCTGTAAATTAGGCATATATTTAGGATACTCCTAGCTATTTTATAAAACACACCCATACCCCTCATTCAAATGAGAAATTGTGCAATATTCATCAGTTTTCGCGATGGTGAGATGACAAGTAATCAAACATATATGATGAAATTAGCAGAAGCCTGCCAATCGAGTGACGTTGTCATCTCGTTCTAAATGTCACTTGCCGTAAATGCTCCTCGATTCAATCAAAGTGATCCGATTCAATTCTTCTGAAAAAAATCTAGCAAAGATACCTCTATGATGTTTATATCATTGCAAACTACTGCCAATATACTACAAGCTGACGCTTCATATTGGTCCATGGGTCCTATTGGGGTGGAATAATGAGGAAAATGCTACCCCCTCCCCCAAAAACGAAAAATCGGACTTATATATATGCCACAGAGATCCATAATGCGACTTTATGTTCATGCAATTGCAGTCCAGGATGTCTTGTGAGATTATGGTCAATGACAAAACGATGCCTCATTGCTGAAAGTAGCAGAATAACCCATACGGCCTCAAGTTAAATTTGACCCCCCCCCCCCTCGCCCAAACACCCCAATTCAGATGATATGTACCATCACCCCGCTCCACAAAAGGTGGTGAGAAATCCAGACATACCGGCATCGTAATATTCAACTCAGAGGACTGTGAAGATTTTGTCAATTCCATGTTATTACGGGCTGCTATGGAGCTGAAGAGTGACGTGATCAAATTCTCAGACGTGATCAAATTTCCAGGAATGTCCTCGGTAATATCATTTTTGTTTCAACAAAACAACGTGATTGTGGTAGTCTTCAACATTTAGCAATGTGAGTACATCTATATTCAAATTACAAGAGCATATAATACCACAACTCCCCCATCATGCCCCACGCCACCCACTAACATGCATTCAAGCGTGATAATATAAACCAAAATAATTCGGGTTGACAACTTAGTTCTAAGGTCACGCTCGATTTTTCTACAAAACTACGGAAAGCCAGAATAACAATAATATATCTTCAGTCAATCCCGGTCTAAGTCACGTTTCTTTGGACAATGGACATGTTTTGTTAAACCCACCTGGCCACCCCAAATGGGTTCGAATGGGAAATACAGTGGACTCCATGTGTATCCATGATGTACGACCATACACGCATCTGTACGGCATCTGTCCGGAGCTTAATTCAAAAACATTTACTGAAATATTAATGCATATTACCTGGTCACGCAAACAAGAATGCGATTCCGTTTTATTTGCGCCTATTGCACAAGAGTTACGTGTATGGTCATTTACACATTTCTCAATCATTAAAATCGATGAATGATGCAAAATTATGCAATTGTGTTGTTTTCTTAATGGGGCATATTACACTCATTTTTGACATATTTTACCGCTTTTCGCGCAATACTCCATTTTAGGCCTACCCCACATCAGTGTACGTTGCCACTTTAATGCTGATGTTCTGTATATATCATGTGTGTTTTTCAAAAATCTAAGTTTTAATCAGGTCGTTGTTCTGTCTTTTCAGTGAATACAGACAGTATGTCAAATGCGAAAAAGAGGAAGATCGAAGATCATCTATAGTGCGCATTATTCATTATCCTGGACTGACAACCAAAGGCATGAGTCTAACTCCACTCACAAGCGACAGCTACCAGAAGATTCTGGAATGTAGAGACAATCTTCTGGCGCACGGCGACGGGAACAAGCACCGAACCCAGTGTGATTCGATACCTCCAGTGGGATTTGACCCGAGTAAACATGGTTATCATCGCTCATGTTACACCAAGTTTTCTCATGTTAGAAATACAGATATCGTAACGGAACCCTCTCAGTCTGGCAGTTATTGTCTTCGACAAAGCACAACGTCGGCAACGGTAACACGTGGCAATCTTTTTCCCGAGGAGTGCGGAATATGTGACAAACTGGTGATAACACCCAAGAGAAAGAAACAGATACCGTCAAAGATTATGTGCAAGACTGCAGAGCTGTCAATGAAGTGTGCTGCACTGCATCGCAAGGACGAGCACATGATCGCAAGAATCGGTTCTGAAGACTTGATCGCACGCGAGTTCCGAAAGCATGATGTTTGTTATAAAGGGTACACGCGTCCACTCAGTGTTGATTATGTTGGGGACGATTCGACAACGGACGAGTTAACTGTCGATTCGTACTCAGAGGTGTGCACGTTCGTTGACAATCACATTCTCAAACAACATCAGAGCATATAAATGGCCAATCTAAATGAGATGATGTGTTCTGGTATCAGCGACAGACGTTACCGACATAAGCCTTAAACAAAACCGAAAGAGACATATGGTGATAGAATCCTGTTTGCAACCATTGACCCACAGCAACCACAATCCTCATATGTTCGGAAACACTAACATTCTCGACTGATGATGTCATGTTGCTAAATGATGAGGACATTTTGAAGAAGGCTTCCGCGGTGCTGCGACGCAATGCGCTGGACTTTGTCGACAAATGCCCCGACCTACCCTGGCCACCCACAGAAAAATCTCTCACTGATGCAGATAGTGAGCACCCCCCCCCCCCCCCGCCGAATTTGTGTCATTCTTCTGTCGTATATTCAATCTGCCTGGACATCCTGTCAGTGACCGAATGGCTCTGGTCGCGAAGTCCATGGCACAAGACATACTTCATGGTGTATCTCGTGGAAGCTATATCTCACCTGGAAGCACGTGCTACTCGGTGTGGTAGTACACAATATGACTGGTCAGAAACATCCAATCCATATACTCTCATCACTGGGACATTGTGCGAGTTATGATACGGTCTGTGAGATTGAAAGTGCTTTGGCCGAACAGTCAATCATGCTTCTGAACAATCTGACTTTTCTGCCTCTCCAACCAAAGGACGCACTGTCGACTGTCAAAACATTCTTTTGGGTCGATAATTTCGACATGAACATTGAGACACCCACAGGCCATAACAGATGCAATACATACAAACATGGGTCCTGATGTGGTGCGGTCTCCATCTGGAGATACTGACATAATATTACTCTTGTCTTCGTTTGCCGACGACGATAACGATTTGTTCATTGACAACGGTCATGGGAACTCACGCAAAGTTTTCGAATTGAACAGTTGCTCCATGTCCAGTGCAACTAAATTGTCACTCATCGGGCTACCATGCATTTACAGGCAATGAGTATGTGTCATCTTTCTTCAGAAAGGGGAAAAAGGCCTGCTTCACCCTCCTGGAGAGAGATTAGAGATATGTCGAGGCTTTCAACACTTTAGGTTCTTCCTGGTCTGTGCCGTTGGACACCACGCACGTCCTCGAAGAGTATGTATGTAAACTGTATGGCAAACACCGCACGTCAAGTTGCAACGAAACACGGAAGGTGTTATTCTGGGGAAAATACAATAAGAATAAACAAATGATGGACCTCTCCCTCATGCCTCCGTGTCGAGACACTTTGATGCTCCATATCAAGCGGGCCAATTATGTCAGTCGAATTTGGCGCCTGTCTATAATCGCCAAGATTGATCCACCAGACCCTCAGTTCCACGGTTGGAAGACTGATTTTCAGATGAATTGGACCGCAGAACCATTTCCGAGTGATATTTCATCCATTATGTGTGATATTACCGATAGCGGATTTAGTGAAGCAGTTGATGAGGATGAGACAGATGATTGTGTAGAAAGCGATGCCGAGGTTGACGGAATTGACGAGCGTAATTTAAGCGACAGCGCAGAATTCGATTGATGTGGTATATATAGTGTTTGTTGAACTTTGTTCTTTCACATAAATGCACCTATGAAAGCATGTATCGGTCACTTCGATATAACTGTGCAATGTCAGACTCTACGTTATTCCTATTTCCAATCGTAGTAATACACAAAAGACCCTTCTGATATCAATATTGCTAGGAATATTCGTCAACATTTTGGGGTGGTGGGGTTGGTAACTAAGGGGCGTGGCATACTGCGCAATAGATAACACATGTCTAAGGTAAGTCTTTCCAATTATTTATGGAGACCCAATATCAACCAATCACATTAATTAACTTTGTCTGTACTTAAAGCTGTCCAAATTTCCGACATCCAGTTAACATGATACCCGTTTAAAGAAATTTTACGATTTTTTTTTGCAATGAGGGAGGGCTAAGTTTTTTCCGTCAAACTCGGACATTACTGAAGAAATTATAAAACTGTGTTATCTGTCGTATGTGTATATCATCAGCCTTCATTCTGGTATATTACTTTGATATATATGTTGATCATTCTTAGTTGTAGAGTGAATGAATCAAGAGCATTTTTCTGAATCGTCATGAAAATATAAGATGTGACGTCATCCCGTGATCCCCAGCGTCACTCAAATATAACATACGTGGGATGTTAAACCTTATTATATTTGAGGGATTATAACTGAAGAGAAATGAACTCAAATTGAGAGGAATAAGCTGCACAAGTGTGAAATGGATAGTAATTTTCAGAATCCACCACATATGTTAAATAACCACAATTTGGTGTCGGGTACCCCCATACAAGTGACTATAAAATTAAAAAGCGTCCTATTAGGTCCATGCAGCATCCGGATCACGGAACTACAATAGTTCACCTATAGGAAAATGATAGTGCCATAAATTCCCGGCTCGGGTGACACCCCACCTCATCTGACGCCTAGCCTAATGGTTGTTGTTCTATAATTCCTGGTCGGGTTTATCCAAATTGGGAGTTTAAATTATGTTCATCTGATGATAAAGAAGACACTATGATGAGTATATCCGTCCACTCGATACATCCCCCGGGATACATGTTTCACATACTAAATTAACATCTTAGTCAACACAACAAATCACTCCCTCAAATCCTTTGCCACAAGAATAAAAATAAATTGTCAGTATAAATAGGCAAGAGATGTCTTCTTATAAATAAATTATCTCTTAGAAAGTGTCCAGAGATGTCTTGCCTATTTATACTGACAATTTATTTTTATTCTTGTGGCAAAGGATTTGAAGGAGTGATTTGTAATGTTGACTAAGATGTTAATTTAGTATGTGAAACATGTATCCCGGTGGGGGGGTGTATCGAGTGGACGGATAGGGTAGGGTTCTCTATTCCGAAGGTTGATTATTTCGAAGGTTGATTATTCCGAAGGCTCCCAATTCCGAAGGTTCAGTATTCCGAAGGTTCGCTATTCCGAAGGTTTTCTATTCTGGGCGCATTTAACCAGAAATGAACCAAAATTTCCAACCCTCCCAAAAAAAACACACGAGGAATGAAAAATATTATTACGCTAGTATTCACGTACAGTACATTTATACAACCCAGTCTAATTTCCAAATTGTCACAGATGTCGGTTATTAATAGCAAGAAGACAGTATCAGTTTATTGTTTATTATGGAAAGTTGAAAACACGATGACTGCATGACTGAAATAAACTACATATAAGAGATACAGTCTGTCCAAACTGGCAATCTGTATTTGAAAGAAACATCAACTTAACTTAATTTTCGAACCCCCAGATCACATATATAAAATATATGCCATATTATATACCATTTGAAATAGGAAGCTCTCTAACATTGTGTAATCAACTTATCCGGTGTAATAAACTGTGAACATGTTGTTTTTGTGATATATATTCCGACGTGTTTCATCTGGTTTTGTTGCGCAAAGTGTATTATTTTTAATGGAGGGGTAATAACTCTTTATTTATAGAAAGAGTTATTCCACTTTAATTGAAAATACATTTTTAGTTTGAATTCTGTTGCATTCTGTGAGCCATAACGGGGGATCTTTTTTATGATTTCAGCTATTTTCTATTTCTCCATGGGCATCTTCTGATACACAGACGTTTCGAATGGTGATGAATTATTATACAGTTGTCGCCCGCGATTGAGTGAGACACGGGGATTTGTCGCCCGCTCGAGACCTGGAATGTCACCCGAGGGCCGCCAGGCCCGAGGATGACATTCCAGGTCGAGAGCGGCGACAAATCCTCGTGTCTCACGAATACAAGGGTGACAACTATTTTGTTATCTGACAAAGGAGTACACACGAACCTCCTTAACCCTTTGAACCCTGACGCCCTACCACGACCGACACCCTGACCATGGGCTCCTCGTGGGATTTTCCTTTAAATTTTATAGTGTCTTGTTGGATGATGTTGGTTATGTTTAATTTGTGACACAGGTATGAAACTTTACAGCCCCCCCCCCCTTGATCACTGATCATTGTAAAATCGGAAGACTTTGCCATGCGGCAGCGTCTTGGTAACGGTTGCTAGGCAACTACCCCGAATTGACTCGAAAGGGCAATTATAGCATGGTATGTCATAACTCAATGCCAGTGATTGCGTTTTTGATGACGATAATTCCCTAATGTGAAATTTGAGATATATCCGACAAGAATTTAAGAGAGATCGAATGAAATTAATTATTTAAGGGTAGCAACGGTTGCTAATCAAGTACCACAAATGAACGGATGACACCACTGAACTAACCATTAAGTGGTAGTGTTCCTTTAATTTATACAATATCTAGTCGCATAATGCTGTATATGTTCAATGGGGGCACCTGTTTGAAACTGTGCATACATTATGTCATATGTATGTTATGCATGGACCATTCTATGATAATTAAAATGTAAGGACACTTTGCCACCAATCTCTCCTTAGTAACGGTTACCAGACAACTACCCGGCATTATCAAGAAACTTCAATTATGATGCAGCTATATGTCCTATATATAACACCACATTTCGCTTAAAACGCATGTTTTTGTCATTTACAACCTACATGTATGTTCTGCGCATGTGCATATATTCCTACACACTAAATCTCGAGTAGCTAAATTTGGGTGGTTAGAATATTCCAACGACTTTTATAGCATTATAAGCTACTTAAATATGCTATTTTTGCTACTTGACAAGTAGTTACAAGACGGATCGGGGATAGTTAAGCGATGTCTATTCGTGATTGGTTCTATAACTGCACGTGACAACCTATTCAAATGGCGGCTTCCCAGTCGAGTCGAAAAAGGCACAATTACTGTTTCTGTCAATCCAGCTAGACTAAAATTTGAAAGGCGTAAAATGTATAACTTCTGTGTGACAAGTCATGGTTATTTATAATCTTAGGTACATGCAGGACATCCGGTAACGAATTTAACCATTATTGATACGACATTTAGACGTCACCAAATTTCCAATTCATTCATTCGCAATTTATTTTTGAAATTTGAATCTGTGACAAGGAGAGGTAATATTTGCGCTCATGTCGCTTTTGTTTCTATATTGACGTATATCTATATGTTCTGTGTTCACATTGTAGCCTACTGGTAACTGTAATCATATAAACATAATTCCACTAGTTCATTAAGTAGTCAGGTCTGGCAAATGTGAGAATACAGCTACAATAGCTGTATTCAGCTAACCTAGCTGTATTCAGCTATATATTATACTCTCAAAGCGGCTGTTTTTCGATAATAAACTAGAAGCGCTAATTTGCGCATCAAAATTAGGCTACCCTATTCTCCGGTCACCCTCAACCAAATCAAAATCGTCGCTTGTGTTCTGACAAAGTGTTGCCTTTTGTCGGCACGACGATGGTGATTATGTGTGAAAACTTACTATGGCGTCGATGTCGGTCATAACGGTTAATAACTCTCTTAAAAGTATGCAATGCGGAATACCTTGAAAAATACAATATTTATCACCGAAGATGGAACATCTTAATCATTCCCGGAAGTATCAATATGTCGATGCTGGTAAAACTCAGTTTGGTTGGTGCGTTAAAACAGGTAAAAAGGGGAACATCTCTAGCCAGAGTTTAACCGAGCGAGTTCCACTCACTGCTTGAGCTGATTCTCTCCAAAAATATGGAAACGCATACATGCAGGCCCGAAGCCAGACGACTCATTTTGAAGTGATACGAGGGGGCGAAGATGTAAAATTTCCGACAACATCCGCGCCTGCGCGGATATCTCGGCGCTCTGCGCCGAGCAGGGGGGATGGTATGGAAGGGGGGTGTCCCCCCTTCTTAAGTTGAAAATTTTTGAATTTTCATAATTGAAATTGTACATTCTGGTGCAGTTTGGCATTCAAAAATATTATGTTACACATTCTGGGAAAAAAGAATGAAACATGCATTAATACTCCCCGGTTTAACACCGATGAATGGATGTATAGCATCTAAATAATATCCAATTAGTTAATTTAATTAAGTTAATTTTAGCTCACCTTTGGTCTTTATCATTTTGTCCAGTTGCAAGGCACGTGTCACATATAAAGAACAGTTTGTATCACACACAATACGGTAAATCCGATTATAACCCTCACAGAGAATGAAGGAAATGTTATGTTAATCCAATATATTCCCATAAGGGAAGTAATCTGGCAGTATGGTGTTTATTGTCTGATCACTTATGCGTACTAACATCAATTGGAATATACATGTAAGCTGTCACATTAACTGCGAAATGAATCTATACTAACAATTTTCGTCTGTTTTTTGTTGTTGCGAAATGGTCTATGACTTTATCGTAGTCTATATCTTTCCTCGACAAACTGATGAACATTAGGTTGTCCAATCGATCATCCTTCATTGTGGTCCTTAGATAGGTTTTTATAAGTTTCATTCGACTGAACGATCGCTCGGCACAAGCGGAAGAGACAGGAAGAATTACACATATCTGGAACAGAGTGATCAGATTAGGGAACGTACCACTTAACTTGTTAGCAACAATAAACTCAAGGAGATCAATCGGACTTTTGACATCGTCAGGATTTTCCACGTTTGATATGTAGTCCTTGAAAAAAGTCTGAAAGTCTGTGAATTCGTCATTAATTGCTTTTGGGTTAACGTCTTTCTTGTAGAATTCGGCGAGTGCATGTATTTGTTCAGGTGCGTTTTCTTCTAAAATCCGAGAGGGCGAAAGATAGGAAAATTTTGCTACATCGTTGAAAAATGGTTGAAAGCGAGTGTCCATTTCTCCGACCAGTGTGTCCAGGACAGCAAAATATACTACCCTGAGTTTATCTTTTCCTGTCAACTGAGTTCCCGTGAACATTCCAGTTTCAGGCTCGTCAAAGAAACGTTTTCGTTTACGGCATCGCTTCGGAAGTTCATTTTCAACAATGATATCGTTCTCTTCTGCGAAATTAATCACGCTATCGAAAAGAGCCGAGAATGAGTCATCTGATCGCATCGAATTCAACGTAGCCTCCGTGACACTGATGAGATCTTTTGCCTTTAACATGTCGATGTCTCTTCCTTGAAGCTCCTTTGATAGGATATTGCACGATCTTAACACTTTCTCCCACAAAATGAGCATAAATATAAATTCTGTCGACTCCATCTTCTTCACGTAACCACTGGCGGTACAGCCCCCCTTTGTATCGTTCTTCTCAACCCATTCTAATGTAGCTATAAGTTCACCGAACAACTCCTTCACAGCTCTAACTGCGCTGTGCCGGGCATTCCATCGTGTTTCACACATTTTCTTCAGTGTACGAATTCGACAGTCATTTTCATCACAGTGAGTCCAAAGTTCATACAACCTGTTCCTGGCATTCATTATAAAGTCATACAATCCTGATAGAATGTCAAAAAATCCTTTCGATGATTCATCTGTACAACTGTCGGAAAGAACCAGATTAAGGTTATGTGCATTACAGTGTATGTACGTTGCCAGTTTGTTCAACTCTCCTAAACGAGTTTGCAGTCCAGATTTTTTCCCACTCATTACTGCTGCACCATCGTATCCTTGGCCTCTACAGTCTCCGAAATTGAGTCCCCACTCGCCAAGCTTTTCTAGAACACACTTGTATAAGTTTTCGGCATCCTCATTTATTTTCATGTTATATAAACACAGAAACTCTTCCTGAATTTTTCCTTTAGTCATGTCAACATATCTCACATTGAAAGACAGCTGGTTTTTCCTACTTCTGTCCGTCGAACCATCAATTATCAGGGAAAACAACTTGTTTTCTGTCAGCGGCTTTCTAATGGATTCTCTTGTCACAGCTGCGATTGAGGAAATAATTTCATTCTGAATATCGCTGCTCATGTAAGTTTCATTCTTCTTAGAGTTCTCCACATTGTTCCGAAGGATGTCATCATATTTCGCTAAAAGTTTCACCGTTTCTAGGAAGTTGCCCTCATTTTCCGAAACTTGACCTCGGTTTTTTTCTGAGTCCCCTCTAAACGCTAGATTTTGTTTAGCCAGGAACATGCATATGTCGATGAGTCTTTTCATAAACTTTCGGTTTTCATCTATTTTCTTCTCGTGTGCCCTCAACTGTTCGGCGCAAATACCTCTGCCTTGCATGAGTCGAAGGCGGGTCTGCATCATTGTGCGAAGAGAGGTTTTGTGTGCCGATGAATTTTCGTGGTCCTCGATTTTTTCCGTTCCTTTGCGCCAATTTGATATCCCGAGAGATGGATCAGCCCAATTTTTTCGAAAAGACTGCAGTTCTCTGGAGGGAAAAAGCCAACAGGCAAAGCAGAACATCCGATGGCACGCCGGAGAAAACACAAGCCAATCTCTATCAAATTTTCCTCTCTTATACCATTCACTAATGAAACAACGCCCATCTTCGTTCTTCGGAAATTGGAATTTCCCATTCATCCCCGGCTGACACGGTCCACATTTCAAAACCTCTGCTATTAATTGGGGTGTCATGTGAACATTTATGAAATGAGCTGGGTCTGTCGGAAATTCTAAGGATTTATCAAGCAGGCCAGAAAGACACGCAATGACGTCTGTTTCTTCTGTAACTCTATCTATCTGTGTTTCACTGTTCACAGAATCTTGATCACCGTCATCTTCATCATGTGACTCATCCTGGTTCATTTCATTGCTTATGTTGACGTCGGAGGATCGCTGATCTTGATCTTCATTTGATGACAACGTTTTGTTGATTTGTAGCCCAATATCAGCCGAAGCAGATTTCTTCGAAAGACTAGCAGCGAACGGGTTAGCTGGCTTCGAAAGACTAGCAGCGAACGGGTTAGCTGGCTTCGAAAGACTGGCAGCAAACGGATTAGCTGGTGCTCCTTTGTCCTTTATTGGAATGGTCTTATGAGACTTCACTTCATCTGGGTGGTACTTCAAATTGTGCCTCGTCCTATAGTCACTATCAAAAGCTATCGAATCCACACCACACAATAGACAAATAATTTTTCGACGTTTCGGTTTGGGAGGCATTTTGGATAGAATGATTTGAATGTACAGATTATTATATAGGGAGTCAAGGCATATCACACCAAGAATCAAAAACATTTGGATGTGGAAACAATCCTGGCACTTTGTAGCTATTTAATGGGCACCACGCTGCTAAGTTGTCAAACAATAAAGATCTATATTGTGGTTTATCAGATAAAGCAAAAGTCCACAGAGCCAACAGGTCATAAAGTTAACTGGTTTTTAGAATGAATAGCAGCCTCAATGTTGGGAGACTCCCTGCTGTCCGCATTGATTAATGGGTTCTTTGATAATAAGAAACTTAATGTTAAGTCCAAGAACAAGGTGATAAATGGTCGGAAATTTGATATGGCGTGTCGGAATTAAGCTCTCTCTCTCTACCATTAAATCTAGTCATCATGGGTTAGCATTTATTTTCCGACGGCATGAGAACATTTCCGACAGAAACGTTCACAGGGGGGCGGTTCGCCCCCGCTGCACCCCCACCAGCTTCGGGTCTGCATACATGTATGTCGAATCGCGAAAATACAAATACCAATGTTATGTTTAGTAAGTTTTCACACATTATATATTTTCCCGCCAAAACAGATTGAATAGTTCTGACTCGCTAACGACCAGGACTTCATGTTTGAAATACTTCAGAAATTATATAAGTCGCATTTTCATTTCAGTTGTCCCTATGTTGTGCCATACATTTGCAATATGCCGCACAATATCTGTATATATACCATTATGAATAGTTACCAGTATCGCTCACAAACCGCTAGTGGTATGTAATTCTAAATGCTCGATATAGGTACACCATTCTAACGCCCCCTACCGGTTTAGTATCGGGAAGAAGTAAACGAGTGTTTGGGATGAATTTGATCTTTATTTTATAAGTTAGTTAATGAATGCATTTGCAGAAAATAGTCCCCAGAATATTTACTGACATCGACCACCGTAGTAAGTTTTCACACAAAATCAGAATTGCCGTGTCGACAAAAGGCAACACTTCGTCAGAACACAAGCGACGATTTTGATAGTGTTGAAACGATTAGTGAATTTCAGAGTCGACTAGTCGAGACCCAAAAGTCGCGTTGCGTCGACTAGTCGGTACCCGATATCAAAACTTTCAAACATAACATGGTACAGAAAATTCATCATACATGGCGTACACTGATGACCGATGCAATGACGGTCTATTGCGTAGCGCATTTCCCTGCATAAACACCAATTTATTTGGTAAATAATACTGTAAACATCTTGATATTTATCCAGCACACTGAATGTAATTATATACCGGTAATTAGACATGTGGTGGATAATGATTAGAAACTCGATCATTTATACAGGTTTTAAATTTAATATCTGCGTTCGAGATTTCGTTTAGTCACGTGATCACCAATAAACTGGTGCCGAGCGGTGTCACTATAAAATGTTAATGTTCCGACTAAATACGCCCTATAGAATAGGCTATGTTGAAGAATACGATAGCCAGTTTTAATGTCAGTATCATTTATACACGGTAGCAACAATGACGTCACCTAAAGCGACCTTCAATTGATCAATTGAAATATCCACAGTGTCTAGATCAAAGCGGTCTCGGACAAACGATAAAGCCGCGTCAATCATTGCCATCATGTCGCAGTGATGTCTTTGACCTCAAACGACGAGTGAGACATTGTGTTGTCAATTTCATTCTTTCAAGTAATAGTCGGGTCACAGTGTGTGTCTATACTAGTAACACTGTCAATTCCGGGTGCCACCAAACGTTATACTTACCGTAACTTACGCGCAGTTAACACCGTTTATGTCGGAATCGATCTTGAAAACGTTATACATGGAACTAATACACTATGTTCCGACTAGTCGACGGCAAATTCAGAGTCGAAGTTCTGACATTTCAGCGTCGTCTACGACTAGTCGATTAATCGTTTCAACCCTAGATTTTGATTTGGTTGAGGGTGACCGGAGAATATGGTAGCTTAATTTTGATGCACAGCCGCTTTGAGAGTATAATTTATAGCTGAATACATCTAGGTTAGCTGAATACAGCTATTGTAGCTGTATTCTCACATTTGCCAGACCTGGTAGTTGTATAAAAAATCCGCGACAATAGGTGAAATCAGCTATAGGGCCTACTGATTCCAGTCTGTATAATATTTATGTCCCAATGTTTCCCAAAATCATGCCAAATGGCCTCACCAGGCCAGATAGCATCCCTATGTTGATCCAATGTAAAGACTAAAGTAAACGGTTGTCTCAAATTTTGTTTCAACGTTGAATTTGAAATAATGTTGGCGATTGGTCCAGTTTGCTCGTTGAAGTGAACATAGAAATATTAGAATATACATTTGAGACAACATTGAAAAACTAACTTTGAACATTGGAATAATATTGGGAAGCTAACGTTGAATTTTTTGACATTCGCTAAACGTTAAAATAATATTGGAATAAAAAAAGTATTTTTTTTGTTATGTTTGCTCGATATGATCAACAACATTGAATTGAAAATGGGATAATTTTGGAAAACTAATGTTGAATATTGGGACGATCACTCGATTTTGAAATAGCATTGGAATCCTAATGTTGATTTTGTTTTATGGTCGCTCAGCGTTGAAATAACGCTGGAAGCCTAATGTTTAATTTCTGGACATTAATTTAGCGTTGAATCGACATTGGGATTACGTTTGAAAGCTAATGTTCACTTTTGTCAAGTTTTGTGATGTTCGATCAACATTGAAATAATGTTAGAAATCTAACAGTTTAAATTTGGACAATCGTTCAACAATGAATCAATGTTGAAATAAAGTTGGAAACCTAATGTTGAATATCGAGATGTTATATAATGTTGAATTAAAGGTACTCAATCCGATTCGACGGTCCCCATATCATCAGATTCCAACAACAACACCATTTTTTTAAATGCCATTTCAGTTATCAGAAAAGATTAATTGCCCAAAAACAATGCTTTAGAACCACAGTCAACTATAAAATTGCCCAAAACCTGTTATTTATCAAAGTTTTTTTCAACAAAATTTTATTGGTTGTCAAATATCTGACACAAAAAGCCACTCGATTCAGCCCTCTAAATTCAGATTGTTTGGCTTCGGCAATCCGCTACGGCAACAGTATGCCGTGCCCCAGTTTGCTTCAGCAAATTGCTTCGGCAATGCTGATTGCCGTAGCCAATTATGAAGGCTGCTCGATTTGAGAGTTATAAGTTCTTCTCGCTGACAGTTTACTGGGCCACTTATAATTAAAATACTAGATTTAAAATATCGATATCTGATTACTCCTACTGTACCTTGATGGGTGGGTTCCTCGACTCAAGTTAAATATTTTGTACCCCCGAAGCCAATGATATTGTAATTCGTGAGCGTTAATTCGGATTGATTACCTTTAATGTGGGAAACCTAACACTGAATATTGATACATGCTGTACGTTGAATCTAAGTTGAAATATCAATTATCAAGCCCTGACCGAGACGTTGCATGCAATTTTTTTATATGCACGATTTACTTTGCATTATACACAAAACTATAGTCCATTGTAATTGTTATAAACCACTATCTGGTAGTTTGATGAAACTTTTAATTTCCGATTCGATTCCTTTATTTAGGAACCACCGGCAGTCCATCATACATTCCTACTTTTATATTGTTTGTATATATTTGGCTATTCATAACACTGAAATTAATCGCTATGTTCATTCTAATGAACTCACAAATATTATAACCATAACATTGCTGAGAACTGTGATGCTAATGGTATTCAATACATTGTGCTCATTATACCCCCTGCAACAATGTTGGGGTGGTATAGTGAAATCAGCTCGTCCATCATTCGTGTTTGGACACAAATTTGTCCGGAGTTTTTTTCAGACAGTCGTTTTTTTTATCAATTTCCGTGAAACTTGGCAGAGACATCAACCACCATGGGAACCTGAGCACCTGCGATTATGGCGTCTGTCAGACTTTTTTGGTGGAGTTATCTCCCTTTTTCGACTTTAAACATATGGGGTACCCGTTTGTGAGTCGTGTGGTCAAAAATTGCACAACATTCTCAATCTGTCAATTAAGCCATGTTCCGAATTCTGTTGCATGAGATTATCTAAATTGTACCCTCAGACTATCACCCCATGCCATCACTATTATAAGGCACCATCACTATAATTTTTTTTTAGGTAAAATACCACCTATCTATGATTTCAGTTGTTTTTTATTTCTCTGTTGGCCAGAGGCGGACTGGCCGATCGGGAGGCTGGAAAAATTCTGATTCCACGTGATTTTCTATCAAGCGAGAATCCGAGGGTTTTTTTTACGGTTTGGGGGGGGGGGGGGGTATATCATATGTGGTTGGGCCGCCCAACCACAACTTGGGCCGCAAATGAAACCGACGTGGGCCGCCACATGTGTTGTTTAACCAGCCGTGTATCCAATAAGATGGTACTCTTCTCACATAAATTCATGAGGGCAGAGGCGGACTGCATGGCCGATCGGGAGACCGGGAAAATTCCGGACGTGGGCCGCCACATGTGTTGTTTAACCAGCCGAATTGGCTAATCGTAATTTTGACATTAAATGAACTTGTCGGCATCATATAACACCACGTAAAGACCCCATTAATCTCGAGATTTTAACAGTAACTCCCAGCTGTAAATCCCAAAAAAATTCTTACGCACCCCTTCCCCAATTGAAATTTACAAGAAAATAGGAATGCTTCAGTTGATGCCAGTCTAGTTTATCGGATTCGAGATTTTCTTGTATAGTTTTCAAAATGTTCTCACCCCGGGCCGAACAACCATGAACAGCCCGGTGTGTCCTGGTCTCTTGTCCGTAGCCGTGTGCATTTGTCTGGAGTTAGACCGCTAGATGTTAGATTTTATGCAATTTTTCAGGTAAAAATATCTGAATGGTCTCATACCAGGAATATATAGAACCATGGTTTATGAATATATATGATATTAGACCAGAGGTGCAAATGGAATTATGCAAAAACATGTATTTGGTCTGCATCTGATTCAAGGGGGGATTTAACTCTCAACCACCCACCCTACCTGTATGTATGCTGTTTGATACTGGTATAATAATATATAGATTCCTATTGATTTCTAAGCTGCCTGGGTGGAGGCAATGAGGCTGTAGATTTGATTTTTCAACCAGTAACAGTCCACATTTTCCTACTTCGGGTTAAACTGTTCGACCGAAATCGCCACAAATGTTAACAGGTCTATTTTGCTGATATTTAGTATGAAGGGTTCTTTGGTGTCTGGTATTGAAATTTATTCAGATGTGGTCACCAGGTTAAATAGGGTTGGACCAGGGACATAACTGTATGTCTCTATAGTCATTCTTAAATTGTCTTCTCAAGAGAGGTTGGACTATTTAGCTTACATATAGTATGGATGATCCTTTAGTGACTGATATTCAGATTTGTTAACATCAGGTCAACCTGTTAAGAAATGACGGGGGCTATGGGGAGTTAACAATTTTGTGTTTAAAAAATCATTGAAATACCAAATTCATTAAAACATCTTCCTTGGAACTACCTAACTGATTAATCTGACATACATGTATGGTGTTTTGGGTCCATGGATAAATGGGCTTCAAACATGTCTAAATGGTTTTATAAAAAGGTGCTTGTGAGATTGGAAATTTCCAAAAATTGAGAAAGTTTGAGATGTCGGTTGTGAAATTCCAACCCAAGACTTGGGAGTCTGGTGCCCGGTCGGGAGGGGACTTGTTGAGCTGGAGGAGGGGGGTGATCAGTAGTGAACAGTGGGCAATTTCATGGTGGATATTCACCTTGAAATTACCCACTGTACACTACTGAAGCCTCTCTATGCTTATGAAAAGTTCTGACTATTGTGGTCTCCAGAGTCCCAGTCTTTGCAGTCTGGTGAGCGACCCCACAGTCTTTGACTGTCTTGTTGGTTAACCCATTGCTTGTTCACACCGGATAAAATTGTTAACCAAATTTTTTATATGCCAGTTGCAGCCCTCTTAATTCAGATTGTTTGGCTTCGGCAATCTGCTACAGCAACAGTATGCCGTGGCCCAGTTTGCTTCAGCAAAATGCTTCGGCAATGCTGATTGCCGTAGCCAATTATGAAGGCTGCAGTTGTATTATGTTATTTGTCTGTCAGTCCATTTGTTCATCCATGCTAACATTTGGCAACTATGGGGTAATTATGGTATTTTGTCCAGCCCGTCATGGTTTTTTAGCTCAACTTACTTGTAAGTTTGAGCTATTGCCATGGTTTGGCGTCCGTCGTCCGTGTGTCCGTGTGTGCGTGTGTTCGTGTGTCCGTGTGTCCGTGTGTCCGTCAACAATTTCCTTTGGCGCGGGCTACAGGTTGTACCTTTGGTCTGATCTTCATGAAATTTGTCATGAATGTTGACATTGACATGTAGATGGGAACGAGTCATTTTTGGGTCATTCGGCCAAAAAACATGGCCGCTGGCAGCCATCTTGGATTTCAAGATTCAATCCATTGGCGCGGCCTACAGGTCGTACTGTTCATCTGATCATCATGAAATTTGTCATTGATGTTAATAATGACATGTAGATGGGAACGAGTGATTTTGGGGTCGTTCGGCCAAAAAACATGGCTGCCAGTAGCCATCTTGGATTTTACTCTTTGCATGACTAAATCCTTTGGCGCGGGCTACAGGTCGTTGTTTTGGTCGGAAGTTTATGAAATTTGTCATGGATGTTAACACTGTCATGTAGATGGGAACGAGTGATTTTGGGGTCGTTCGGCCAAAAAACATGGCTGCCAGCAGCCATCTTGGATTTTACTCTTTGCATGACTAAATCCTTTGGCGCGGGCTACAGGTTGTACCTTTGGTCTAATCTTTATGAAATTTGTCATGAATGTTGACATTGACATGTAGATGGGAACGAATCAATGTGGGGTCATTCGGCCAAAAAACATGGCCGCTGGTGGCCATCTTAGATTTCAAAATTCAATCCATTGGCGCGGGCTACAGGTCGTACTGTTCGTCTGATCATCATGAAATTTGTCATGGATGTTAATATTGACATGTAGATGGGAACGAGTCATTTTGGGGTTGTTCGGCCAATAAACATGGCCACCAGCAGCCATCTTGGATTTTACTCTTTGCATGACTAAATCCTTTGGCGCGGGCTACAGGTCGTAGCTTCGATCGGAACATCATGAAATTGGTCATGGATGTTAACAATGACATGTAGATGGGAACGAGTGATTTTGGGGTCGTTCGGCCGAAAAACATGGCCGCCAGCAGCCATCTTGGATTTTACTCTTTGCATGACTAAATCCTTTGGCCCGGTCTACAGGTCGTACCTTTGGTCTGATCTTTATGAAATTTGTCATGAATGTTGACATTGACATGTAGATGGGAACGAGTCATTTTGGGGTCATTCTGCCAAAAAACATGGCCGCTGGCAGCCATCTTGGATTTCAAGATTCAATCCATTGGCGCGGGCTACAGGTCGTACTGTTCGTCTGATCATCATGAAATTTGTCATGGATGTTAATATTGACATGTAGATGGGAACGAGTCATTTTGGGGTTGTTCGGCCAATAAACATGGCCACCAGCAGCCATCTTGGATTTTACTCTTTGCATGACTAAATCCTTTGGCGCGGGCTACAGGTCGTAGCTTCGATCGGAACATCATGAAATTTGTCATGGATGTTAACAATGACATGTAGATGGGAACGAGTGATTTTGGGGTCGTTCGGCCGAAAAACATGGCCGCCAGCAGCCATCTTGGATTTTACTCTTTGCATGACTAAATCCTTTGGCCCGGGCTACAGGTCGTACCTTTGGTCTGATCTTTATGAAATTTGTCATGAATGTTGACATTGACATGTAGATGGGAACGAGTCATTTTGGGGTCATTCGGCCTAAAAACATGGCCGCTGGCAGCCATCTTGGATTTCAAGATTCAATCCATTGGCGCGGGCTACAGATCGTACTGTTCGCCTGATCATCATGAAATTTGTCATTGATGTTAATAATGACATGTAGATGGCAACGAGTGATTTTGGTGTCGTTCGGCCAAAAAACATGGCCGCCAGCAGCCATCTTGGATTTTACTCTTTGCATGACTAAATCCTTTGGCGCGGGCTACATGTTGTACCTTTGGTCTAATCTTTATGAAATTTGTCATGAATGTTGACATTGACATGTAGATGGGAACGAATCATTGTGGGGTCATTCGGCCAAAAAACATGGCCGCTGGCGGCCATCTTAGATTTCAAAATTCAATCCATTGGCGCGGGCTACAGGTCGTACTGTTCGTCTGATCATCATGAAATTTGTCATGGATGTTAATATTGACATGTAGATGGGAACGAGTCATTTTGGGGTCGTTCGGCCAATAAACATGGCCGCCAGCAGCCATCTTGGATTTTACTCTTTGCATGACTAAATCCTTTGGCGCGGGCTACAGGTCGTAGCTTTGATCGGAACATCATGAAATTTGTCATGGATGTTAACAATGACATGTAGATGGGAACGAGTGATTTTGGAGTTGTTCGGCCGAAAAACATGGCCGCCAGCAGCCATCTTGGATTTTACTCTTTGCATGACTAAATCCTTTGGCCCGGGCTACAGGTCGTACCTTTGGTCTGATCTTTATGAAATTTGTCATGAATGTTGACATTGACATGTAGATGGGAACGAGTCATTTTGGGGTCATTCGGCCTAAAAACATTGCCGCTGGCAGCCATCTTGGATTTCAAGATTCAATCCATTGGCGCGGGCTACAGATCGTACTGTTCGCCTGATCATCATGAAATTTGTCATTGATGTTAATAATGACATGTAGATGGGAACGAGTGATTTTGGTGTCGCTCGGCCAAAAAACATGGCCGCCAGCAGCCATCTTGTATTTTACTCTTTGCATGACTAAATCCTTTGGCGCGGGCTACAGGTCGTACCTTTGGTCTGATCTTTATGAAATTTGTCTTGAATGTTGACATTGACATGTAGATGGGAACGAGTCATTTTGGGGTCATTCGGCCAAAAAACATGGCCGCTGGCAGCCATCTTGGATTTCAAGATTCAATCCATTGGCGCGGGCTACAGGTCGTACTGTTCGTCTGATCATCATGAAATTTGTCATTGATGTTAATAATGACATGTAGATGGGAACGAGTGATTTTGGGGTTGTTCGGCCAAAAAACATGGCTGCCAGCAGCCATCTTGGATTTTACTCTTTGCATGACTAAATCCTTTGGCGCGGGCTACAGGTCGTTGTGTTGGTCGGAAGTTTATGAAATTTGTCATGGATGTTAACACTGACATGTAGATGGGAACGAGTGATTTTGGAGTCGTTCGGCCAAAAAACATGGCCGCCATCTTGGATTTTACTCTTTGCATGACTAAATCCTTTGGCTATAGGTTGCCTTTGGTCTAATCTTTATAAAATTTGTCATGAACGTTGACATTGACATGTAGATGGGAACGAATCATTGTCGGGTCATTCGGCCAAAAAACATGGCTGCTGGCGGCCATCTTGGATTTCAAAATTCAATCCATTGGCGCGGGCTACAGGTCGTACTGTTCATCTGATCATCATGAAATTTGTCATGGATGTTAATATTGACATGTAGATGGGAACGAGTGATTTTGGGGTCGTTCGGCCAAAAAACATGGCTGCCAGTAGCCATCTTGGATTTTACTCTTTGCATGACTAAATCCTTTGGCGCGGGCTACAGGTCGTTGTTTTGGTCGGAAGTTTATGAAATTTGTCATGGATGTTAACACTGTCATGTAGATGGGAACGAGTGATTTTGGGGTCGTTCGGCCAAAAAACATGGCTGCCAGCAGCCATCTTGGATTTTACTCTTTGCATGACTAAATCCTTTGGCGCGGGCTTACTTGTAAGTTTGAGCTATTGCCATGGTTTGGCGTCCGTCGTCCGTGTGTCCGTGTGTGCGTGTGTTCGTGTGTCCGTGTGTCCGTCAACAATTTCCTTTGGCGCGGGCTACAGGTTGTACCTTTGGTCTGATCTTCATGAAATTTGTCATGAATGTTGACATTGACATGTAGATGGGAACGAGTCATTTTTGGTTATTCGGCCAAAAAACATGGCCGCTGGCAGCCATCTTGGATTTCAAGATTCAATCCATTGGCGCGGCCTACAGGTCGTACTGTTCATCTGATCATCATGAAATTTGTCATTGATGTTAATAATGACATGTAGATGGGAACGAGTGATTTTGGGGTCGTTCGGCCAAAAAACATGGCTGCCAGTAGCCATCTTGGATTTTACTCTTTGCATGACTAAATCCTTTGGCGCGGGCTACAGGTCGTTGTTTTGGTCGGAAGTTTATGAAATTTGTCATGGATGTTAACACTGTCATGTAGATGGGAACGAGTGATTTTGGGGTCGTTCGGCCAAAAAACATGGCTGCCAGCAGCCATCTTGGATTTTACTCTTTGCATGACTAAATCCTTTGGCGCGGGCTACAGGTTGTACCTTTGGTCTAATCTTTATGAAATTTGTCATGAATGTTGACATTGACATGTAGATGGGAACGAATCAATGTGGGGTCATTCGGCCAAAAAACATGGCCGCTGGTGGCCATCTTAGATTTCAAAATTCAATCCATTGGCGCGGGCTACAGGTCGTACTGTTCGTCTGATCATCATGAAATTTGTCATGGATGTTAATATTGACATGTAGATGGGAACGAGTCATTTTGGGGTTGTTCGGCCAATAAACATGGCCACCAGCAGCCATCTTGGATTTTACTCTTTGCATGACTAAATCCTTTGGCGCGGGCTACAGGTCGTAGCTTCGATCGGAACATCATGAAATTGGTCATGGATGTTAACAATGACATGTAGATGGGAACGAGTGATTTTGGGGTCGTTCGGCCGAAAAACATGGCCGCCAGCAGCCATCTTGGATTTTACTCTTTGCATGACTAAATCCTTTGGCCCGGTCTACAGGTCGTACCTTTGGTCTGATCTTTATGAAATTTGTCATGAATGTTGACATTGACATGTAGATGGGAACGAGTCATTTTGGGGTCATTCTGCCAAAAAACATGGCCGCTGGCAGCCATCTTGGATTTCAAGATTCAATCCATTGGCGCGGGCTACAGGTCGTACTGTTCGTCTGATCATCATGAAATTTGTCATGGATGTTAATATTGACATGTAGATGGGAACGAGTCATTTTGGGGTTGTTCGGCCAATAAACATGGCCACCAGCAGCCATCTTGGATTTTACTCTTTGCATGACTAAATCCTTTGGCGCGGGCTACAGGTCGTAGCTTCGATCGGAACATCATGAAATTTGTCATGGATGTTAACAATGACATGTAGATGGGAACGAGTGATTTTGGGGTCGTTCGGCCGAAAAACATGGCCGCCAGCAGCCATCTTGGATTTTACTCTTTGCATGACTAAATCCTTTGGCCCGGGCTACAGGTCGTACCTTTGGTCTGATCTTTATGAAATTTGTCATGAATGTTGACATTGACATGTAGATGGGAACGAGTCATTTTGGGGTCATTCGGCCTAAAAACATGGCCGCTGGCAGCCATCTTGGATTTCAAGATTCAATCCATTGGCGCGGGCTACAGATCGTACTGTTCGCCTGATCATCATGAAATTTGTCATTGATGTTAATAATGACATGTAGATGGCAACGAGTGATTTTGGTGTCGTTCGGCCAAAAAACATGGCCGCCAGCAGCCATCTTGGATTTTACTCTTTGCATGACTAAATCCTTTGGCGCGGGCTACATGTTGTACCTTTGGTCTAATCTTTATGAAATTTGTCATGAATGTTGACATTGACATGTAGATGGGAACGAATCATTGTGGGGTCATTCGGCCAAAAAACATGGCCGCTGGCGGCCATCTTAGATTTCAAAATTCAATCCATTGGCGCGGGCTACAGGTCGTACTGTTTGTCTGATCATCATGAAATTTGTCATGGATGTTAATATTGACATGTAGATGGGAACGAGTCATTTTGGGGTCGTTCGGCCAATAAACATGGCCGCCAGCAGCCATCTTGGATTTTACTCTTTGCATGACTAAATCCTTTGGCGCGGGCTACAGGTCGTAGCTTTGATCGGAACATCATGAAATTTGTCATGGATGTTAACAATGACATGTAGATGGGAACGAGTGATTTTGGAGTTGTTCGGCCGAAAAACATGGCCGCCAGCAGCCATCTTGGATTTTACTCTTTGCATGACTAAATCCTTTGGCCCGGGCTACAGGTCGTACCTTTGGTCTGATCTTTATGAAATTTGTCATGAATGTTGACATTGACATGTAGATGGGAACGAGTCATTTTGGGGTCATTCGGCCTAAAAACATTGCCGCTGGCAGCCATCTTGGATTTCAAGATTCAATCCATTGGCGCGGGCTACAGATCGTACTGTTCGCCTGATCATCATGAAATTTGTCATTGATGTTAATAATGACATGTAGATGGGAACGAGTGATTTTGGTGTCGCTCGGCCAAAAAACATGGCCGCCAGCAGCCATCTTGTATTTTACTCTTTGCATGACTAAATCCTTTGGCGCGGGCTACAGGTCGTACCTTTGGTCTGATCTTTATGAAATTTGTCATGAATGTTGACATTGACATGTAGATGGGAACGAGTCATTTTGGGGTCATTCGGCCAAAAAACATGGCCGCTGGCAGCCATCTTGGATTTCAAGATTCAATCCATTGGCGCGGGCTACAGGTCGTACTGTTCGTCTGATCATCATGAAATTTGTCATTGATGTTAATAATGACATGTAGATGGGAACGAGTGATTTTGGGGTTGTTCGGCCAAAAAACATGGCTGCCAGCAGCCATCTTGGATTTTACTCTTTGCATGACTAAATCCTTTGGCGCGGGCTACAGGTCGTTGTGTTGGTCGGAAGTTTATGAAATTTGTCATGGATGTTAACACTGACATGTAGATGGGAACGAGTGATTTTGGAGTCGTTCGGCCAAAAAACATGGCCGCCATCTTGGATTTTACTCTTTGCATGACTAAATCCTTTGGCTATAGGTTGCCTTTGGTCTAATCTTTATAAAATTTGTCATGAACGTTGACATTGACATGTAGATGGGAACGAATCATTGTCGGGTCATTCGGCCAAAAAACATGGCTGCTGGCGGCCATCTTGGATTTCAAAATTCAATCCATTGGCGCGGGCTACAGGTCGTACTGTTCGTCTGATCATCATGAAATTTGTCATGGATGTTAATATTGACATGTAGATGGGAACGAGTCATTTTGGGGTCGTTCGGCCAATAAACATGGCCGCCAGCAGCCATCTTGGATTTTACTCTTTGCATGACTAAATCCTTTGGCGCGGGCTACAGGTCGTAGCTTTGATCGGAACATCATGAAATTTGTCATGGATGTTAACAATGACATGTAGATGGGAACGAGTGATTTTGGAGTTGTTCGGCCGAAAAACATGGCCGCCAGCAGCCATCTTGGATTTTACTCTTTGCATGACTAAATCCTTTGGCGTGGGCTACAGGTCATACCTTTGGTCTGATATTTATTAAATTTGTCATGAATGTTGACATTGACATGTAGATGGGAACGAATCATTGTGGGGTCATTCGGCCAAAAAACATGGCTGCCAGCGGCCATCTTGGATTTTAAAATTCAATCCATTGGCGCGGTCTACAGGTCGTACTGTTCTGTTCGTCTGATCATCATGAAATTTGGTCAGATCTTCATAAAATTTGTCATGGATGTTAACAATTATACGTAGATGGGAACGAGTTCTTTTGGGGTCAATTGGCCAAAAAAAATGGTCACCAGCAGCCATCTTGTATTTTACTCTTTGCATCACTAAATCCTTTGGCGCATGTTAGACATTTCAATTAGCACCTTTCCTATTCCTCCATTTACTGTCAACCATTAAATTATTCCCCTACCTAAGTTGAGCTACAGTGTCATTGACACTTTCATTTATTTTTAAACTTAGCTCTACTAGGGCCCTGCAAATCTGAGTTTACAGTCAAATCAAATTTTGAATTCAATTGGGGATGAGGTTCGCGAATCAAATCTCAATTCGAATATATACAGCTACATGTATGCGCAAAATAATTGACCCCCTTAACATGGATGTAGGCCGGTAGTTACCGTTCGTACCACCAGTAAACCACAATCAAGTGATGAATAAATTTGCCAATAATATAAAAGTCCATATAACCATTAGTACATCTCATATCAAAGTAATAATACCCTGTATCTCCTACGATATGTGCCCGATTGGGTTAACATTTTGAACATACATGTATGTGGTAAATCCAGTACATGGAGTGAGTAAATTATCCAATTTGATTTTCTAACTTTCTTCTAAATGTCGCTTCATTTGAATTTTTGCCATTATCAAAAACAAGTCTGGAAAATGTTTGTCATTGCTCCCTATGGGAGACTCGCATATATAAGATAATGCATTGGCACAGGGTTTTTTGTAAAATTTCAAGAAGCTCCATTCATGGAAGGGTTGTACAGTAAAGTAATTGAGACAATTTCGTTTTTTGATGATCGGTTGTCCGTATCATTTCTACAACAAAATTATCACCTTATATTTACTTGGCTACACAATTTTAATGTGTGATCGCCACAGAACATTTTTTTTAAGAGTACATATATATATGTCCATATTTTGCTATGGGTGTAGAGTATTCTCGGATAGAATAAATATACCCAAAGCAAAAACTAAGCGAGGGGCACCTAATGGTTGAGTCTGGGATATTTGGCACTTAGAACGTGGCTAGATGGTTTGGTGGGGAGGGTCGACATCTTGGTACTTCCTTCCAACTGAAGCCCCCCCCCCCCCCCCCCCCCCCCCCCCAACCCCTTGAACGACACAAACTAAGTTTGCGTAATTCAATTTGCAAAACCCCATGGGGCTTGATTTTTCTGAACTTTTCCATCACAGACTACTACAGTAATGCCCTAATTAATGGACTCCATAACCACAGCAGGATTTAGTCGGAAATATGGCTTGTTGTCATTCATTGGAAAGCTCTCGGAGAGCTTTCTGGTGAATGGCAACAAGCCACATTTCCGACTAAATCCTGAAAGTTACCAATAATTCTGCTGTGGTTACGGAGTCGATTAATTGGGGCATTACTGTAAATGGTAGCATATTCTAAATGGATCAGTAGTCTTGTGGCCACTATCCATGCAGGGGATGAAAAGGATGGTTCGGCCCAGTATGCGAATTTATTTAGATCTGAACCTGAAAATTACAACACCTAATTGTCTGTGATATTGATGAATGCCAGGAAAATTCGCACCCCAATTTATTGTGTTTTAAAAAATTAATTAACAGCTTTAACTGGCCACTGAGAACATCACAAGACAAATAGGTCGGACGGCCCGGTGGTTCTGAATATGAAAATTGTTCATTCTTAGCATCTAGACTGGCCTCAAGATGTTCAAATTGGGGGAAATTTCCAACCTGATACCCATCCAAATGTTGGAAAATTGCCAACTAATCAGGGGGGGGGGGGGGGTCGGAAAAACATTTCAGGCACGTATGGCATTTTTTCCCTTTCGATCATTTTTTATACCCACCCACCCCCACTGCCAATTTTTTTTCTGTTTTCGGCAGTTTTTTCAGACCATTTTTTTACACCCCCCCCCCTTTTAACACTAAAACAGAGATTTGCGGGGGGGGGAAATTCACTGTAAACAGCTGTATATGAATTTCTGTGCATACTATTTATCATGGATGTTAACATGGACATGTAAATAGGAATGAGTCATTTTGAGGTCATTCGGCCAAAAAAACATGGCTGCCAGCGGCCATCTTGGATTTCAAAATTTGCAACAAAATACAACACGATAACTGCCTGCAGTCAGTTTACAGTTAGAATTACATTATTTCTCTCAACTCATTGCCAAAACACTAAAAAACAAGCAGGAAATTTTATTTTTAGTTGCGGAAAAAATTGCTTGTTGGTGGCTTTGACCACCCACCCACCCCGGCATACGTGCCGGAATTTTTTTTTCCACCCCCCCCCCCCCTGAACTAATGGCCATTTGAGTCCAAAGTTTTGCAAATGAAAGGAATATATGCAAATGTTCTAAAATAAACAAATATGTCACTAATAAATTGAACATTGGAAAATCAAACCTAATTTTGGTATAATTTCCAACTAAATGTTGTGTGAGGTTTGGCTATAGGGGGGGGGTAAGACCCCTGCATAACCAGCCCATGTCATCACGCCCCTGTCTGGCACCCCCATGACAAAGGTGTGGTCTTGCATTCACTGATGATGAGAAATCATCAATATTAGATTTTGTTGGAAAACAGGATGGGACCACAACCCCTAGCTTGTCCATGAGGGTTGGCCCCATCCCCATCGGGGAGATCTGCAGTAGTCTGCCCGGTAGATATAATTGGGAGATATCCTGGTGCCACCCATATTGGAAAAGATATATTTTTAAAGTAGAAAAGATACAGAAATCAAGGGGACAATAAGAATGTGCTCTCATAACCACAAAACTACACGAAAGTCATCACAATCAACTCAAATACTATATACATATATAATTTCATTATCTCTATATATTTACACACTAAGTGTTGTCATCACTGAATCCACCATTCTGATTGGTCGGCGCCCACGTGGCTAGTTGCAATTATTTCTCGGTGAATGCGCAATGCCTAATAACACCAAGCTAATAACACAATCGATACGTCATTAGGTTTGGAAAGACGAACGCGTAATGTGTTGGGCGCATTTGGACTCGCGCATGATTGACTTAATACATCATCGGGTTTCAATATGAAGAGAAATTGTTCCTATTAACTTTTGCCAAGGGTGCTATTGGGTATTTTGGGCTGATTTTGTCACGATACACTTTTCGATTTAAATATATTTACAAAAGTAGCTTTTTCGCTAAATGTATATAAATATAAGGATTAACTATCATGTGGACTATTTTTATGGAGATGTAACGGTGAGGTAAATGGTCATAACTTGTATGTAAAACCCTTCGGGTTTTACACAAGTTATGTCCACTTACCTCACCGTTACATCTCCATAAAAACAGTCCACATGACAGTTAATCCTTATATAATATATATTTTCGGTTTCTAAAAGCCCTTAAAGTGATGTGAAACACTCCGGTAGGGTGGTCAAATAGAAGTGGAGAATAATCTTGTTCAAAGTAGTTATTTTTACAAATCTTATATCTAAATTGACAACAAACACTGTCATTCTTATATACTAATTCAATGCAGTGACTGCCGATGGCGAAATCATTTTCGTTAGTTTACCGCCGATAGATGCGTCCCGATTCTAGTAGTAAATATTTACAATTTAGCCCAGTTCAGACGATGTTTTCAATGGAGTGGTACGGTAGATTTGATTGAGATTTTCGATGTTAGTAGAATGTTACATTCCTCCAGTTGGTGTAGCACCTGCATACTAACTTATCAGTTTCACGCACCCGAACAAGTACATAATATGTCTTTAAACACACTGTACATGCGATGTCCTTGCGCTCCTGTTGTGCAAATTCTAATATAAAAAGTGTTTTCTATTTCAGACAAAGCTCAAACATACCGGTAACATCTGACCAGACAAAACATAGAAACCGCTAAACTAATTACCAGTCAAACAAGATAACCCTTCAAAATATAAGATAACACGGCCAACCACAGCAACATACACCATGGATAAATACACTGTCAAAAGCACAGCATTTTTTTTTAACGGTAAAATCTGGCATATACCCATAGTTATATATAAACAGGCTACGGGCATCTGACCACAGGTCATTTGCATAAAAAAATTATATAATTCTTTCATTCCATCAAGGTACAAGTATCTTCAAAGGATTAAGTTGAAGTTTTGGGGCTGAGTAAGATTCTAAGAGAGAAGGTGGAATATTGACTTGAGAGCATAAAATATAACAAGAAAATGACAATCATAGCCCAAATTGCGAAAAGTTGCCAAAGTGCAAGTATAGCTACATAGGCCTAAAACAAATTTTTTTTGTTTCCGGTAACATATGGTAGAAAAGTAGGGCAGGTGGAATTCAATTGTTTCATTGTTTTTTGGAAACGACCACAATAAGATCATATGTGGATTGTGGAATATATTCATTCTGAAAAATATGCCCATGGCAGCACAAAGTATATAACGGGACACAATTGGGCTGAATGGGCATATCGCACATGTATTGGGAGGAATAAATGAAACCTATTATTTTTAATCAAAAATGATTGCGACATCAACCTCAGATTGAACCAGGCCTATCAGTATGGCACCACTGTAATTAAAACACTGACTGTCAGAGTAAATAATATAGATGATAACTGATCGGCACATGTATTAAGTACTTCGATCTGAGATATTTTGCACCAACATCATAAGGATCTCCTGGGCATTATCTCTAGTTGGGAGCGAATGATAGCTTCCGAAATTTGTTAAAGAATATGGTCGCCAGTGGCCAACTTGGATTTTACTCTTTTCATGACTAAATTCATTGGCACACCCAACAAGCCACATCCCTCATCATTCATTAAATACAACACACATAATTATTCTCCTCATAGTCATACTTGAAAGCATTTTAATTCAGCCCTTTCTATACTAAATATTCACTAGCTACTAGTAGTAGTTTCCTCATATTATGTTTCAACAAAATTTCAACAATTTGGAGTTTTTAAAATTACAAAGAAGTAGATGAGTTGGGTGCCAAATGGTACATGCTTACCTCCCCAGTCAAGAATCAAATTATATGGCATGAATTTGTGTCAAGATGGCAAACACATACCCTCATTCAATCAGGTTTGAGTATTTTCAATTTATAGTGAGAAATAGTAGGAAGTGAAAATGAAAAAATAGAGTAGTTTCTATGGTGTTGAATTGAAGGGGGAATTTGAAGAGTGCGAAATGTTTGAATGTTTGACCTTTGTTATTTCCAGGAGAAAGGACACATGTGCTATATCCCTAGTTGTTCCAAAATTGAAGCTGCATGCATTTTAAAGAATGTGATCAAAGGATTGTAGACTTGTTTTTGAGTTTTCATACAGTAAGTATACATTTATACTTTACCATTGGGACAGGCACACCACCGGTAGCTTTACCTCTTTTTATACTAAATACTCATTGATGAATAGTTCCCTTAGAAAATATACAGATAATAAGGTCAATAAACAACATCTGGTTTGTTGGAACTTATTATCTGAACATTTCCTTCTATTAAATAACTATTTTGGCACTGATATTATCTGTTATTATGTGATGATTATTCATGAACACCCCTCCAGATTAATAACAAGGAATTCCAATGTTATTATGTATACTTTCATAACTGATTAGGGAAAAGACATTAGTATAGAAAGGGTTAATGCTCTGCAAATAATACTGAGTAACAACTAACAACTGACTTTCATGTCAAATCCCAAAATCATCAACAAATTCTTGGTCTACTAGCAATGGAGCAAATATATGCCTGAGAGCTTTCCGATGAATGGCAACAAGCCATATTTCTGACTAAATCCTGAAAAGTTACCCATGATTCTGCTGTGTTTAAGGAGTCGATTAATTAGAGCATTACTGTACCACTGCAGCTCCCGTCATGAAAGGTTTAAGTTCCCTTATATTCAGAGTGTGTGTGTTCACATTGTACTGTCAGAATAGCTATTGAATTTATGTCGACAACAGATATCTGTGTAGCTATCACTTTGTCCGAATAATGATGTTCAACAATATAATTAGTAACTACAAAACATAATTATTGATGTATTATTCTACCCATATTATAAGTTACAGATGCTTAGTGGTCGGATATGTTGTCATATTTTTGATTCAATGTTTATTATTTTATGCCCTGGAAACTATATACAACTTATTCTCGAAGAATATATCATCATTAAAATTGAAAAACATTTTTGGATATATTGGCAATGATCCAGGTTTCATGTTTGGGCACCATTTAGGTACTGTCCTGATGGCCACAGTCCTATGGCCAGAAATGGTGATGGCTTGTGCTTGGGGGAGGGGGTGAATCTGTGTATGTTCAAAAGCCTTAAAAGTATATTGTGCTATTATGTTGGTAGATTGTCATATTTTAGATAGCAAATTCTTAACCCAAAACCCAATGCACATATGACCAAAGTTATTCCCTCCAGCCAACATTTAGCCATAATTTCTTGCAGCGTCATTTTGACACACAAAGAAATAACACCATTTGATTTGCAATGTCATTGATGCGCATTGTAAGTCATTGCGTAATTATGATAAGTGGTACTCTCAATTAACAAGACCCAAACAATTCTGTCACAGATTTAAAGTATCTTTTATTATTCTTTTCAGTATGTCATAATATTATACTCAAGTTGTATCATCAAATTGTTCATTTTCCCAAAATTTGATTTATTATCAATGGCTTTCAATATATCAATTAACAATGATACTTACAAAAAATAAAAAAAATAACTTCACAGTTAAGTTGGTAATATTAAGGAGTATATATATAGACTCAAATTTCCGATAAATAATGTCTCTAAATTTCATTTTTATTTGATTAATTTATTTAATTTAATTCACGCTGATGTAAATTGGTTCACACTGGCAGGGCAGAAAATAAAATAATTGCTAATGGCAATGTTTAATGAGTTATTTGCTATGTTTTATGTCAAAAGTTCTTGATCATTTCACATATGTGTGTGGCACATTACTTCTATTATATTAGTATGTGAATGCTCAAACAATTGTGCTTTAAAACCAAACAGATATCAATATAATTATTGATTAATAATTATTCAATTGTTAAAATCTAGCTCCTTTGTTCTACCTCGACTTTGGGCATATTTATCCACTATTTGCAAATATCTTCTCGTGGCTAAGAGATATCTCCTCGTGATTAAGACACGACAAGATGCAATTTAAAAAAAAAAAGATCAGTAAATTCATCGATTCATATCCCACGTCAGTGACTTGTAATAACCCATACTGCCCAGATTGCACATGTTAACGATGGCACTATAACTATTAAATTCTGAATGCATGCACAGTTCGTTTTAGATTTGTTGATCCCGATTTGCTACTTAGTATATGCGTGACACTTCAAACCTGTATGCACCGTGCAGTGACTCCACCCCCTTCCATCACATTCAACAATATACTGTTTTAGCGTTCTATTTGGATCTCGTCTAACTGGCCTGGCGGGTTTCTTCAAAAATGAGGGTAACCTTGGTTTACATAATCTCTATTTAAGAAACCCGCGGGACCACATGCCACACTCCCTCGGGTCCGTCAAATTAAGAAGAACATACACATACCGTATGTCTGCTATATAATAAGTATCACATTTAATCGTTGACATAACCGGAGTTGACACAATACATATTATGATGGGGTCAGCAGGAAGACGGCCACGGACGAGGTTATGCCAACACCAGACTGAGTGCACCCCATTTGGGAGTCAGCATGATGTGGATCGTCATATACCGGTATCCATATCTTGCTGACCCTCAACTGGGCAAGTAACTGATCTTATGCACTTGATGATTCAATCCTATTTATGATTATTTTTCTATATCCTGTATTCTTGTATTTTGAAGACCTCTGTCTGTCTGTATGTATGTCATTTATACAAATCTACGATTCTCGACCGATCGGGACGAAACTTAGTACGTGTGTGTATTTTGACCAGGCGGTCGTCGTTGTCGTATTGGCGAGCCCGTGCGGCGCCCGCTTCGCGCATGCGCAGACGAGATCTCGGAAACGGGTGGAGCTATCGACTTGAAATTTGCTATGTGAATGTATCTTGCCCCGGATACGAATTTTATCGGGTCGCCGAGCCTGTGCGACGCCAGCTTCGCGCAGACCAGATCTCGGAAACGGGTGGAGCTATCGACTTGAAATTTGGTTACCAGATCTCGTAAACGGGTGGAGCTATCGACTTGAAATTTGGTTTTTGAATAGCCTGGGCAACGTCGGGCTCATCGGCTAGTCTATTATATATTTTGGGAAATCTGACTGTCTGTCTGTGTGTTCGCGATGTACTCGAAAACGACCAAACCGATTTCGATGAAACTTGGTATGTGGGGGTACTTTCGGCCGGGGAGTGGCATGGGCCTATTAATTTGCCCGTGCGAAATGACCTTGACCTTGAAATCGGGTCATTTCAACGTCAATCGCCCGAGTATCACGGGATTTCGATGAAAATTAGTGTCTGGGGATACTTTAGTATGGGGAGTGTCGTAAGCCTATTCGTTTGCCCGTGCGACATGACCTTGAAATCGGGTCAATTCAAGGTCAAATCGCGAATATTGATGGGATTTCGACGAAATTTTATACATAGGGTTACCTTCGTCCACTGTGTTTTGGACGGGTCAAATTGTGACCCTGACCTTGAGCTTCAAAATGATCAATTCAATGTCAAATCGGGTAAAACCGGATGGATTTCGACGGGTACTTTTGTGGGGTACTTTTGTCCGGCCAGTGTTTTGGACGGGTCAAATCGTGACCCCACCTGACCTTGACCTTCAAAATGGACAATTCAAGGTCAAATCGCGCAATTCGCCAAAAAGCAGAGGGGAAACAGCCCGGACGAAGTCGGGTCCACCTGCTAGTGTTATATATAGCTACAATGGCACTGTTTATTGTTACATCCAATATGCTTTTTTCGCATTTAATTAGATCTTTCAGCGTTTTCCCAAATAAAATTAATGTACAAAAGCATGACAAATTCTGAATATTACGGTTCGGTTATACTTAATTTTGGGAACCCAGGCTCCGGCAACCCAAACTTATTATAACGGGTCGGCATAAGGCCTAGAACCGTGTGTGATACCGGGGGGTATATCATGAATCCGCTTAACAGAGGGTATACTCTTCAATCCATCACTGGAAATTTCCATCTTTCCTCCATCATTCCATGAACTTCTGTGAGAATTATATCTCATGTCCAAGCTGAGCTACATTAGGCCAAAAAAGAGATACTATGTTTCCGTACATCGACCGAACCTAAAAATAACCTGCCGACCCTAAACTTTTTATTGATATTTTGAGAAAAAGTCAAAATTTAATGCTCATAAATATTGATGATCTTTAGTGTGCAAAACACATGTTTTCTAACATATCCCTGTGAAAAGTGACCACGAAGTGACAGCTGTCTCAAAAGCCCCAGGTGTGTGTTGGGTTGTGGATTAATGGGCATACATTTTGCAATTTTAATTTCCTGAGAGTTGATCTCCTGCCTGCTTTATGTCTTGTTTTGGGACTTCTGGAACACTATCAACAGACATGGTGGGTGTGTATCTGTATATATACATGTATATAGGTTATCACCACATATGTTAGGGGTATAGCTACTGTTTTAACAAACAGGCATGCTCGGTGGGCGTACTGGCTACCCCCAGAAAAAGGGATGTAGTTGTCACAATACAAGTACGGTATAATGGCGGTATTATTGGTAAAATTCTTATAAAAAGTTAGTGACATGAATTTTGTACCAAGTTTATAGCAAAATTTATAAAAAAAATGTGGTATGTGAATAATAAAAAACTTACTTAAGCATGAAGTAAGTTTAATTTTAATGTATATTTCCACTGTTAATCAAGTAATACTTTCCCCACAGCATGGGTTAGCATTTTATGTAACCGGAGTTGACAAAATACATATTATGATGGGGTCAGCAGGAAGACAGCCACGTACGAGGTTATGCCTACACCAGGCTGAGTGCACCCCATTTGGGAGTCAGCATGATGTGGATCGTCATATATCCATATCTTGATGACCCTCAACTGGGCAACATCAGTCGAGGTATTTCTGCAGTTGGATAAAAAATATCGAAATAAAATAAAAATTCCTTACCGACCTACCTACCCTAATTTTTTCGCTGGCCTTAACACTTTTATTAATCTATATCATCTATTTTGGCCCGTTATTTGCAGGTACAGTGCAGGAACATGTTTGGAACTACATTGGAACTACAGAGAATAATTCATAATATGATCCCGATCTGAGCTTCAGGTAGTGTACATGTAGTACGATGTTCGTACTAAGAATTAAAAGTTCAGCATCATACCCACAGGTTGCATCTATGTACATGTACCTGTGTATGTACAGCCGGAAATTCTCTAACGTGGTGACCAGGATGAAATTCATACAATGTTCCGCTTCCAGTAAGAAACCGCATCTTTTATTGATCGGAGAGTCGCGCAGCATATCCCATGTTTACGCCTGGAGCCATCAAAATAACGGAAACATGTTTGGAACTACAGAGAAGAAATTCAGCGCAAACGCCTAATATGATCCTGAGCTTGAGTTTGATGTTCGTACTAAGAATAAAATGTTCAGCATCGTACCCACAGGTTGCATCTACTAGTATGTACCTGTGTATATACTGAAGGAAATTTTCTAATGTGCTGACCAGGATTAAAATCATACAATGTTCTGCTTCCAGTAAGAAACCGCATCTTTGATTGGTCAGACAGTCGTGCAACATATCCCATGTTTACGTCTGGAGCCATTAGCATAACGGAAACCAAGACCGCTTCATCGTCTCTCGATGGCCGTTTCATGTCATATGTTGGAGAGAGGTTTAGGAGATTTTGACATTTTCTGCTGATCATTATGCGGAATAAGTGCCAAATTAATGTGAATGACCAGGACTGTTGGCAGAACAAATACATGTACGCCATTGTGGTGGATTGATGGTAACATGTCATGACATTGACCACTTTTAGCTTGTGTTCAACCTTGTCGCTTTGTGAATCGGTTGAACATAAACCTGAAGTTGTCAATGTCACGCCATGTTACCATCAATACACCACAACTAAACTTATATTAATACAGGAAAGTTTTCAAAATAACATGTAATCACATATTGAATGCATACAATGTGTTCAATTTATCTCAGATTTAGAAACCTGAACAATACGTTGAAAATGTTTGGATCTTTAATCTACAGTTAAAGGTGACATATGCAACCGGTTTGGCTAAATAATGAATTTAATTGGTTGCCACTTCGGTCAGATGCGATATTTTAGAAATGCTTCTATCTAGTGATGTTTGGCGTAACATTTCAATGTTTTGAGATATGTTTCGCATTTTGAGCGAAAACTTCATGACCTAGCTATCTCCCCATATTTTGTCACATCACCGATTGAGGATAAAGCCTTCGCTGTTGATTTCCTCAACACATAGCATATTTCTGCAAAATGAAAAGTCAAGTGATACATGTATTCATTCTTTTACAAAGTATATCTTATAATTCTAATTGAATACAGAGCCAATGATACGATTTGACCAGAAAAGGAAGAGTTTACGGACTGTCTCAAAATTGTTTTCAAAATCTGATATGATCAAATAGACAATTTTGGGGCTATCCCCTATGGGGCTATGGGCCTATTGTGTGACACGGATATTCCGCATGTGAAATAGTATTCCTTGAACTCATAAAATATGGGTTGGATTCTCATCTAACTGAAAAGTGTGGTAGTTACACAAACACAACCTACACTTTTCCACTTTTTGGGATCAGATGTGGGGGCCCAGATCACTCTAAAACTGTTGCATGTCACCTTGAAGATTTTTTTTCTATTATTTCATATATTAATTTCAGTATCATCGAGATGTGTGAAGCGTGTGTATTACATAAATACAACAGTTCTAACTAAATTACACTCTTGAACAAGCTGTATAAGCATTAAAGATTCATGAAGAAAATATCTGGTATTTCCATTATCCCCAAGAATCTTTACATCAATGTCAGTCAATCACAACATTTAACAGTAAAGTGATGAAGCCAATCAGTATATTGACGATTTTCATCGGCTCCAGAGTTTCTCGACACATAGCTAAAATAGCATAATAAGTTTCCTGTCATATCTGGTCACAATACTTATTTCAGTGTTCACAAATTTGTGATTACAACTAATTTAACACTAATGTGTGTCCATTTGAAGAGTCCAGAAATTATCAATAATAGCCATCAAGGAGAATAGAATTAAGTATTTCCAAGAATTTCAACAGTTAGCACCCGTTTTTCTTATTCGCCAAAATTCATGTAACAGGAGATAACATTCTGTCAATCGTAAAACTGCGCTTTGATGTTATACAACAGGAATTGCATGCATAAACTATCTATAGTGGTGGTTATGTGACTTATAGTTACATGTGTATATTCATTAGGACTGTTATGTGTAGCTTATTCCAGCCTGAGAGCCTAATTTTAATGAGAACTGATTATACACATGTGTATCCAGGTGATATACACATGTAAAACTTGATCGTTCTTTTGTATTGACAAGACGCAACAGGTGTATCCTCATGTCATGGCTGATTGTCATCTGTATCAGTTGATAGCACATGCATGTCATGAACATCTGATTAGAATCAGGGACATTTTCATTGACTTTATAAGCTCTTTGTAACTATACCAGAAATAAAAAATTCTGAATGCAAAACATTATGGGCGCAGTGCATGTTCAGCTGAAGTTAGATTGAGATAAAAATAATATTATTCATCCTGACCTGAGGTGTGGGGATGGAAAGATCTCACCCCGAGAGGCAAGATATTTCGGCCGATTGTCCGGACCCAATAGCTGGTCCCGAAGATGAGATTTTTCTATGCCCACATCCCAGGTCATGGATTATTTTTCTCCCAAACCCAAGAGCCACATACTCAATGTTTTGTCTTATACCCAATTTTGGCACATTTCAGTAGTTTCATAACGGTACATCAGGGGAGAAATCTGATGTCACATTTATGATTTTATTTGATGATTTTGGTATATACTGGAAAAGCAAAGCACGATACCCACACAAGCTTGGTTAATTGGTTTGAGTGAAATATACATGGCTAGTGAAAACGACATGGCTATGTCATCATTGTCCCTAGCATGTCATGAATTAAAACACATCTAGTCATATATTTAGACTGCCAGTCATTGTTAAATTTTCGGAATGACGTGTGGTACCATGTCATTGACCAATATGGTACTAAAGGTGTCCTCTACCTGGACCAATTACCTCGTTTGCAGCTGTTGTCCACAATTCTGGGATCTCCAAGAGATCTCGCTCTACTATCAGATGTCAGATCACTGATAACAATTGAGTCGCTTGCTGGTTAGGTCGGCCCCATTTATGTGGAAACAGTTTTCTTTTGATAATGGTGATTGGTGATGATGTTCAATTGCCCTTATACATTTACTTGTTGGCGAATCTGTACCCTGCGTAATTCATCCCAAGAGAATAGCGACACAAGGGGAGAGAGGTACGACTGTTGTCACTCCCGGGCAGCGCATCGGTGAGTTGGTTGAATGGTTAAATATAGAATATCCATACAGTTTTATGAGATACAAGGTTTGTTTTCGCGAGTATGATTCAGCAAATGCCAAATGGGGAACCAAGCTTTAGCAAGGTCCCCATTTGGTGAATTATATATACGAGTGAAAATAAGCCTTGTATCTCGTTAAACTATATGGGTATTATTTTTATCCATTGCCAAATTTTAAATATCATAATGAAATTATGTCAGCCTCTGTGCAATTGTTGGCAAAAAAGTATGTTTTCCTTGTAAACATTAAGGCAATTTGGTAAATAATATTTTGTTCACTGCATATAACAACTAGAGTGGTGTGTTTTACCTCAAGTGGACTACACAAAATTATAAAATGATCTTTTGGCTAATGGCTATGCGAGGTCTGTTGTGACTCTACTCAACTGAAATGGTATGAAATAGACTATAATACTATTTCGGATGCCACGCACCTGGTGTTTCGATGCTCTTAATGAATGAACAGGGAGAGTGGCTCCGCCCAGTGGTGACAAGGGATACTAATCCATGCCCGCAATGTTCTCTGGGTTGAAGACTGATATCATGTCCGAATGGTGCTTACGTCTTTTTTATTGTCGGTTAAAGTTATAAAACAATATTTTGAACATGTACATGTATGTTCTTTGGAATTGTTTATAGAGTCTTGTGTAGTCCACAACCCCATATAAACGACACAACCATTAGTTCATGCACTCCCATTAGTATTGCAAAGCCAACAGAGTGAACTTTTCTGTTTATATATAAATATCTTTGAACAAATACATATCTCTAAAATAGATCAAAATGTCCCAATACGACATTTTTTGGAATAGAATAAAGACCCAGTATCTGGGATAAACAGCAGCTGCAATATAACTCCGGATAAAGTTACATCTATTAAGTGGATAATGAATGCTCTTTATTGCTGATTAGTAGTGCATCTTTAAATATTTGATGCCCACAGCATCAATCACATGATATTAACCATGCATTATTTTACTTTTGTGCAATTTCCCCCACTTCTTCTGAACTGATAAAAAACGCTCTTTATTTGTCACATTATTTTTTTTGCCCACCACCCCCCCCCCCCCCCCCCCCACTTCATTTGAGGGACAAAGGCGCTTATACCCGCAATTTTCCGACATATTTTCTAATGTGATAAGGAACGCTCTTTATTGCGTCCTTAAGACGTCAACAGCATCGATGAAATGACACTGCCACAGTGTGATATAGTTGTCAATAATTTGATGCCCACATCACCTATCCCATGACATTAATAATGCATTATTTTACATTTGTGCAATTTTCCACACATATCTTTTGAACTGATAAGAAGCGCTCTTTATTGGTTATATAATTTTTGGAAATCCCCCACCCCTTAGTCATCTGGGGGTGAAAGGCATTGTTACCCGCAATATTTCTACATATTTTCTAATGTGATTAGGAACGCTCTTTATTGCTCATTTTGCTTCTTTAAGAGTGATTTCAACAGAATCTACGAAATGACACTCCATTTCAGTTTATTGCTGTTTTTAAAATTTGACGACCCAGATTGCAACCATTTTGGGTACATTATCAATTATTTAGATAAAATAAGTTTCAGTGTCTGATGTCTGATAAGATTCCCTTGGTCAAATTTTCACGAAATTTACATTGTTTTTTTTGTGTGTAGGCTAATGTACTTATTCCTGGTAAGAGGCCTTGTGTTGCAATTTATTTTAAGCTAAAAGCACAAATGCTCTGAACTATATATATTTGTTTATTTTGAATAAATATTGAAATTATTTTCTCCATTGTCATATTTTGTGGTCCACATGTCATTAATATCTTTAGAGGCAATATTATCCCCTAAAAGTTGATTAAATAGCTACTTTGAGTGATTAGATTGGACCCCTTTGAATACCTATTAAAATAGCTAGAACAACCACTCGAGGTAGAATAATTTCCCACCAATAGTAGTTATCAGATTAACTACCCGCAGGTAGCAAAAATTCCCACTCGCAGGTAGTAAATTTAAATACTGGGTAGTTCATATTCATCCCACTACCTAAAGTAGTTAAAATTTAGCCTACCTTTGGGTAGTTAAAATAGCCACAAGAGGTAGTTATTTCAACCACTGAAGGTAGTTATTTTAACTACCAAAGGTATTTAATTTTTTAGCTACCCGCCAGGTAGTAAAATTAACCACCCAAGGTAGCGGGATGAATACGAACTACCAAAAGTAGTAAAAATTAACTACTTTTGTTGTTAATTTAGCAACTTTTTATTTAGTGTGTACCCGATACTATAGCGGGTAGACATTCCATATACACACCCTGACCACCGCCGATGTCTATGGGGCCATTTAAACATATATTAGTGGGTATGTCGTGCATAAGTACACTATAAACCAAGTTTCGCTGATCTGCGCATGCACGAAGAAATCAACTTGATATGCGATCGAGGCCCTTCACCATATAAATATAATTTGAACAGGCTTTTTATATTTGACATATATAACTAGAGTTTAGACGTCGATTTGTTATTGAATCGCATAGCTATAAACTATAAACACGTGGCGGTCGTTAAAATGGCCGGTTCAGCGGCCGGTATATACCGGCCGCTAGGGTATTTGGAGGTTCACGCAGCGGCCGGTTTTCCGGTCGCTGGGGTTCAAGGGTTAATAGCAGGCATAAATGCGCGCATATATTCTTTAATCCAGTTGAAAAGTTAATTTTATGTTGGAATCCTCGCTATTTAGAAAATAAAACATTCATCATCTGGATCAAATTAACAGACCCATCATTTCCGCAGCTATTCTCCGGTCAGTTTGCCGATCGCATGGTGGGAATCGGTTCACGGAAAGAGGAGTAAAGTAATTTCGATGTTGAGTAGCCATGCAGCGAAATGTTCGGTTTCGTTTCAAATGAGCGTAAAGACGCACTGCAGACAGACTCTGGCAGACTTGTTAATTTCCAGAATGCTAAAATATGAAACTAACACGTTGTATAGTTGTGCAAAAAGAAATTGACATATGTTACAGATTGTTACGCAACATAAGGGTATTCTTCTGAAGTCTGAGGAATGTATTGCCGAAAAGAAATAGTCAATTGATAAACAGTAAAGAGTGGCTATTTGATCTGTAGAGCTTATACATAAACGTATTTGTGACGTATATATGCACATCGTATGCGCAATTGTCTGCAGCACATACCAACTGCATAATAAGGTTTATCTATTTGTCCCACGGTATTTATTATTGATATAAAAAGTAGGGCCCGACGAATCGGCAATATCAACATCGAATCGAATCATGATAATGAATCGAACCATGATAATGATTCGAAATCGAATCGAATCTCGAATTGAATCTTTTTCAAACACTTTAGTAGATTGGCGGTACCGATGAGTGGGAGGTACGAGCAAAAATGGGGGCAAATGTCCGATGATTTTATAACGTCAGTGAGATTACGAAGGGGTTCATTAAACTTAATTTCTATGACATGATATGAACAGTATTTAATCAGTTTTAAACAGTTTAATATATGAGAATGACACGACATCATTTCATATTTTGTGCCACTGGGACTATGTGTGAAGCTCGTGAAAGTAAGCAGTTTGGAACTTTGGAGTCAATGGAGTCTGATTCGAGTCATTGCAAACGGAAACTATTCTGCGCATGTATATACTTCACCCTGTCGCACACAGCAGGCACGCACGGTATCAAAATTGCGCATCGTGACTTGGGAATGGCGCATACGCAAACGGGATTACACGATATATGTATAGTATCCCAACTTGGGCCTATCCATCGGATCAATTGAGTTGTCATGAAAGCTAAATGGTCAACCATATTCCATTTCCCGGATAACATATGCTGTATAAAGATGTTGACCGGATTTGTACACGACATGTTGGGGCCCAAAATGTTTATCTATTATATATTTTGGAAGATCTGTTTGTGTGTTTGTGAACTTGTGTGTAATCGATGGACTCGAAAATGGCCCAGCCGATTTCGATGAAACTTGGTATGTGGGGGTATTTTCGGGTCAGGACTAACATAGGCCTATTAATTTGTCCGTGCGAGGTCAACTTTTCACGTGCCGAGGTCAAATCTGTTTTTACGCCGTTTTGCGCTAATATATTTCAGTTCGGTGCTTACAAATCGATTCGAAACAGCGCGAATAATAACATGCCAGTCATAATTATGACACTATGAGAATCTTTCGTGTTTCCTCTTTCCAACGATATATAATATGTATGTATCCGTTTTAGTTATCTGCCTCAATTATTAAGAAGAAGTGGTACGATCTTCTATCAGGGTAAAAACAATGCGTAACTTCTATGACGTCGTTAGAGGTCATAAAGTTAGATCACGTTAACTCTTACCCGGCCGATGCATTTTACTGTTTCAGACGTCTTGGCGATATCTCGGGCACCGATGGTAATTTATCTTTACGTTGAAACTTGATAATTAATGAGCGTGTGTATATGAGGCGCGTTTTCAAATCGGGTTAAACTGGCGGATTTTTACGGACGAAATTTTATGCATAGGGTATCTCGGTATCCGCTGGGCCGATTTCCCGGTATCCGCTGGGCCGATTTCCACCATTTTTGGGGTGTTGGTGTTTGACCCCACCTGACATTGACCTTCAAAATGGTCAATTCAAGGTCAAATCGGGTAAAACCGGATGGATTTCGACGGGTACTTTTGTCGGGTACTTTTGTTCGGGCACTGTGTTTTGGACGGGTCAAATCGTGACCCCACTTGACCTTGGCCTTCAAAATAGACAATTCAAGGTCAAAGCCCGGACGAAGTCGGGTCACCTTCTAGTTTAATATATTTATATCGTGTTAAGTTTTAAATTTTAAAAATATATTATTTGATTGAGTTGAGTAACGCAATATAGGCTTTTCTGATAAGAATGTCAAATACCGACATACAAATATGTCCCACAAGAAATTCACTCGCTTCCGCAGCTGGGGCCGGGCAAAACCGCGAAATTGCTGGTTTTATGAGGTGGAGGAAACCCATGTGCGCTACGATTATGGTACAACCGCGATGAACACGCGAACCATCACATATCTACCAGCAGGTTGCACGAGTAACCCACCGACCTGACACGAGTAACCAGCGCTGGGACTGGTATAGGCCAATATATATATACAAGAAAACTAAGATGCATGCATCAGGTCGGCCGTGAACTATCTACCATAGAATTGTTGTAGCTATCGATTATACATTTTGGAACACCTGTCTGTATGTATGTGTGTATGCATGAATGCATGTGTGTATGTGTTATAGACTCTAACACTGCTCGACTGATCCGACTCGGATTTGATATTTAACGTGTCAACTTGACATCGCTCATAGGCATGTTTCTGGACCTTGACCGATCCGACTAAAAATTTGTGTGTAGGACTACTTCGATCCCGGGAGCAATATGGACGTGGGACCATGTTCTCGAACGTGCTGATATAGGCATATTTCTGGACCAATTGAACAATAGTTTGGCCTGACGCTGTATATACTGGGTACTGTCCAGATGGAGGCGATCACAAAAAAAATCCCTAAATAGCCCGAACGAAGTCGAGTACATCAGCTAGTTTAATATATATTTTGGACATTTGTCTGTCTGTTTGTCTGTTAGCTATGGCCGAGAAAACTGCCGGACAGATTTGACGAAATTTGATACCTAGGGGAAATTATTACCAGGGAGTATTTTGGACGGGTCAAATCTTGATCCCGACCTGACTTTGACATTCAAAAAGATCAATTCAAGGTCAAATCTGGTAAAACGGAAGTATTTCAACGAAATTTAATACCTACTGTTACTTTTGTCCCAGGAGTGTTTCGGGTGGGTCAAATCATGACCCTGACCTGATCTTGACATTCAAAATTGTCAATTCAAGGTAAAATCGGGTAAAGCCGGGCGGATTTCGACGGGTACTTTTGTCGTGACTTTTGTCCGGGGAGTGTTTTGGACGGGTCAAATTGTGACCCGACATGACGTTCACCTTTAAAATGGTCAATTCAAGGTTAAATCGCGCAATTCTCCAAAAATCAGAGGGGAACATCCCGGACGAAGTCGGGTCCACCAGCTACTATTATATATTTCTAGATTTAGTTACAAACTAAATACCTGTATATTGTACAAAGAAATGTTTGACAAATATATCTGTATCAATATTACCATACGGGTCATTAAAATAGATACGACGAAACAAATTTTGAAGGGTGCATGTATCAGGTAAATTTTTATATTTCAAATGATGACAGGAATGCGGAAAGTTGAAGTACCTACGTAATACTGGCTCTCCGAAAGAAGAGATATACATGTATATAAAAACCAAAATAGAAGATGACTGCTGGCGACAATGTTTTCCAAAAAAATTCAAAGCATTCGATAGCTCCCACCTAGTTGTCAGCCCGAAGATCAATATGAAGTTTGAGGGATATGTCTGTACAGTTGCTAAATAATTCAGTCATGCAAAAGAGGATCAAACAGTAAGATACCAAATTGCTGCCTGTGGTAATGTTTTTTAACGAAATTCGGGAAAATTAGATTACTCTCACCCTGGTTATCCAGAAGATCATTGTGGAATCTGGTGACGATCGGACAAAGGGTGTCGTCTGTAGGATCAACCAAATTATTTAGGCATAAAAATAGTAAAATTCAAGATCACCGCTGGCAGTGATGTCTTCACAAGGACAGTTTGAGAACAAAATATGGCTCACATCTAGCGGTGACCCAAAATATCCACATGAGAAAAAATTCTCCAATAAAAGCTGGCTGCAGGGTGCGCCAATTGATTCAAATTCGAAATTTAGCAGGGTGTACTGCTTGTGGCCATGTTTTCCCCGCAAATTTGATAGACTGATGGACAAAACCACTGAATCCGTTGAATCAATATACATGTATACATGGATTAATTTATATGCATTGTTATACACAGTACTGGTATATAAAGGTACTGAAAATAACAATATTACTAGTATACACAAAATAAACCATATATCATGGCTATGGGTTCTAATATCCGAATATGACAGCTGAGAACTTGGTGTGAATTGAAGAGTGGTGGTGTCTCAAGCATATCTAACACTCCACGTTAGAAACATGCCATTAAATGTCATAAGTATAATCTAGCTTGAGGACAGAAGTTATCCATAAAACCCCCCTTAATTCAACCAGGTTCTCGCGCGATGTATGGTCGATCACATGATGATCTAGGGGGATTAGAATTGTTGTATAAAAACAGCACTGCATATAAATATAAAATAAAATAGTGCTACATCTTATTACAGATTATTGCCATATATAATCAGTGACTATACAGACAGTCTGACAAAATAAAGTTTCAGTGACACTCTATCCGAAGAGGGGAATAATTCCATCTGTTACAGTCAATGGAGCAATTATGAATCTGGAAAGGTGAAATTTCTAAGTAATACTAGATATCGACATGACGCGATAACATATAACGTAAATGCAATATGGCCGCTGGCGACCATTTTTTCCTATAAAATTAAAAAAATATTTGATAGCTCTCATCTGATAGATCAATATCAAGATAAATATGAAGTTTGGTGATGATCGGATGAGTGAAGTGGACTGTGCTAAACGGTTTAGTAATGCTTAAAAAGATTCTTACCTTAATATTTTTATGTTCACTTTATAAACTTCACTGAGTCATCTTTGTCATGTATTGAGTTTGATATCTTTTGTTAACAGTTTATAAATCATGTATGTCTCATGTTTGTTATTTTAATTTATGTGTTTATTATCATTAAATAAAGTTGCATTCCTTAATAAGATTCTTACCTCAATGTTTTTATGTTCACTTTATAAACTCCACTGAGTCATCTTTGTCATGTATTGAATTTGATATCTTTTGTTAACAGTTTATAAATTATGTATGTCTCGTGTTCGTTATTATATTATATACACTTTATAGTGTGTTTCAGAACGAAAAAAAAAATGAATAAAATCAACAAATTTGTATGGGAGGCCAAATTCACATTTAATAATTAATTGTGCTTAAGCGCAATCAATTGCGCTTAAGCGCAATCAATTAATTGCGCTTAAGCGCAATTCATGGTTATATGTAACAAAACACCCCTGGTGAATAAATAGGTTTCTCCATAACTTAGCATTAACTCCTATTGACATGTCACTTCTTGGTTTCATTGGTTTGGATGGGTAGGGAGCTAGCCCAACTTCTTTATCAAAATGGCTGACTCGCAATAGTATCACCTTCTGTTTTAGTTGGAGAGATTCGTGATAGCATTTTATTATCTTCGGAATATATTAGTTGGGGCTACTTGCAATAGCATTACTTTCTGTATTAGTCGGGGCGACATTGATTTTCTTCAATTTTCGAGTATACAGGCACACCATATGAGGGAAGCAAGCCCTCGGTGACACCACATTCACACTATATGATCATGGAAATACTATAGATTTGTGCAAGAGCTGCTGATTTAATAAGAAAAACTACAGCTTCAGGACTGAGACACCAAAGCTCCAGTAATTACACACCATTTTTTGGACAGGGATGCTGATAATATGAAAATAGGTTTTTTTTCAGGATTCAGTCGGAAATATGGCTTGTTGCCATTCATCGGAAAGCTCTCGAGAGCTTTTCGATGAATGACAACAAGCCATATTTCCTACTAAATCCTGAAAAGTTACCCATAATTCTGCTGTGGTTAAGAAGTCGATTAAATAGAGCATTACTGTATGAGGTAAGAAAGCCCTCTGACATGCAGTGACAATGCATGCATGTATAGGATATTACCATAGTAAAGGCTAAAATCTGTGCAAAAATACATTAAAAACATCATACAAAACATTACTAGAGTTCCGGGAAGGCGACATCATTTCTTTGGATAGAGGGATGCTGATAATATGTAATTAGGGGATTCTCCTTGTTGAACACATACTCACAGTTTGACTGTTGAGTACAGGTCAAAATTAGCCCAATGCTCATCTTGTGTTGCTAGGTGATACACCAGGTCATGCTAATAGTTTATGGGTAGGTTAGATAGTAGTCACAATTACGCTTAAGCGCAATTGATTGCGCTTAAGCGCAATTAATTGCGCTTAAGCCTAATTAATTACGCTTAAGCGTAAATGCCCTATTTGCGCTTAAGCACAATATGTGGTATTTGCGCTTAAGCACAATTCATTATTAAATGTGAATTTGGCCTCCCATAAATTTGTAAATTTAAAAACAATTCAAACGTTGTTGTATTCCATGTCCTGCCCGGACACATACACCAAATTTCAATAATATTCATTGAGAAACAACGGACCAAACGCCATATAACACCCCGTATACATCTTTTATTCCGAGCTGGCCTTTTATTCCGAGTTGGCACACGTCGATTGGGGCGAGTTAGCCCTGGGGCGAGTACGCCGATTCCGGCACCTTCTCTATTTGCAGCAGGTATACGTTTACGCTGGTTTACGCGTAATTTAATTTACAAAGTTCCCCAATTGGTATCGTAAATAGAGCGACCTTATTTGACAGAGAATGCCTCTGTTATTGATTATCAAATTGCTATACATTAAAAACGACAAATTCACATGCTCGTTCAACCGCAGTAGTCTATTTTCCCCATGTTAAAGGACATCCACAAATACTAAATAACGCTAACCTACTGCCGAATGTTTGACACGACAACTGTTAACATATTTGGGTTGAATTCATCTGACGCGGTATTATTGCTCAAAATAAACAACAAAACCATCGTTACTTGGAAATGTAGTTTGGGCTAACATTTACATAAATCCTCCACATCATTTATCCCGACACACACGTCAGATGAAAAACAGACATGAAGTAAACGGCCAAATTGGCCGAAATGAGCAGTGGGCTATTGGACAACTCAACTATACACATTGGACCACGGAGGTGCCAGATTGTATATATAATGCAGTCTATTCCCTGTGATAAAGCACTTGTATACAAAGATTCGAAATATCCCGAATCACACGACCGCTTTCGAATCGAATCGAATCGGAACGTAAGATTCGAAATCGAATCGAATCTCGAAGCTTCGTCGGGCTCTAATAAAAAGGTCCAATAGGAACATTAATTTACACCTTATAACGGATTTGCTTTAATTGCAAATACAAAAAAACACACAATTATGCAAATTAGCAAACACCACAATTCGCTGTTGTTATGACACACTGGGGTTTATAATAACAGTGTTTTCGGAAATTATTACGCCACATGTGGTGTATCTAGTTTCTGTGATTTTGATATTGAGTGGTGGACAGGGCGAATGTATTCTTGGAATTTTTTTGTACCTTACTCAATCGTACCGATAGAATCACGTAGATGCCGAAATTGTAAAGTTAACGCCACCGGTGTATAATATGTTTATGAAAATATGATAAATCGTATCAATACAGTCAGGACAGGCTGAAATTGTAAACTTAAAGTCACCGGTGTAATAATATGTTGTTGAAAATATAAATAAATTGATAGACTGAAAATAATATATAACCCATTGGGAGCCCCTGGTTATTCTTGGACATTTTGTTTTGTACCATTACTCAATCGTACCGATAGAATCACATAGATGCCGAAATTGTAAAGTTAACGCCACCGGTGTATAATATGTTTATGAAAATATGATAAATCGTATCGATAGAGTCAGGATAGGCTGAAATTGTAAACTTAAAGTCACTTGTTGTTGAAAATATAAATAATTTGATAGACTGAAAATAATGTGTAACCCATTGCGAATCCCTGGTATAGTGAAGTGAATTGTGGGTGGTTTCATTGTGATTCTCCGCCATCTTTATTTTCTGGAATTATCACCAAGATTTCTCCACTCGATTCTCTTAAACTGCACCCGAATCGGTCAAATTCTTTTGATAATTCTATCTAAATACATCTTAGCTACTATTCGGATCTGCTGTCCCGGTCGAAAAGGGTTTAGTTTGACCAAAATGGCAATTGACAAAAGTCTGTTTATAAAATGCGTTTACTCGATGACCCGTCCACGGTCCACGCTGTAGTGTAAATTTATTATCGAAAACAAATTCAATTTCTTCCATCTAAAACATAATTACGCGCTCAGCTCTGTCATTTTAAGAATATATAAGTATTACACACATACACACCAAATTTCAGCTCAAAATTTTGAAAAATGACAGTTTTATAGACATAAATAGATTTTAATGGGAAATCCTGTGTTATTCTACTGTAAAATTTTGTCATCGAAAAAAATTCATTTCTTCGATCTAAAAAATAATTACGTGCTGTCATTTTAGGAATATATAAGTATCCCACTCACACACACCAAATGTGAGCTAACAAATTTAGAAAAATAAGAGATTTATCGACATAAATCGATTTGTATATGGCAGATGCCAATTGCCTTGTTAAATAAATTTTAGGGCCGTGCAAATGTTTTCTGATCTGTTCCATATTGGGCACTAGAGTCCATATTTGACCATTATATCTGATAATTGTGCGACAGTACAGTCGTGTTACTTTATACGTCAACATTGGTCATTATCACCCGACAAATTTATTTCTGGCCTATCGTATCAACCCCTATTTTCTCCCACGTAGCCTGACTAAGTGTCAACATTGGTCTTTATCGCTCCAATAATTTGTATCGTCTCATCGGTATGAATTCCATATCCAATTATCCACATATAACCAACCCAACCTCTAATCCCGGTCCAATTTATTTAATTTTTTCATCGCTATAGTCACGTTACTTAATATTTCATCGCGTGATACTTGTACTTATATGTCTATGGTATTACTATAGTATACCGTATACGTATATCAATTGCTATTCCTTTCTATATAATCTTGGTGCCATCTATAGAGATAGAGATAATTTCATACCACCCCCCCCCCCCCCCATTTTATGTCATTGCTGCTTTAGTACAGTCGCGATACATTACATGGCAACATCGCTCCACTAATTTATGTCAGTTCATCGGTACAAACCCCTTTTTCTCCGAGTCCATATAACGTACCAACCCAACATCTTATAGAAGTCCATAAATGACTATTCTCGCACTATATAGAGATGACTAAGATTCTGACACCCCCTATTGTATAGCCTTGTTGCAATGTTCAGTAGAGTTGAGATGCATAATATGTCAACATTGGTCATTATCGCTCTATAAATTTATATCGGTTCAACACTTAGTTCCCTGTATCGCCCACCCCTCCCTGAATATATTTTTTCATTTGTATTATAGTCTCGTTACGTACACATTTTATCTCTTGTAACTTTTGCTTCAATGCGTCGAGTTCCGCTGCAGAGAATACAAAACTGACAACATTTTCAAATGTTAGCAGGCTTCAAACTCATCTTATCCAAGAAAAACTCTGGTTACATAAGAAATTTGTGTATAAGGTGTACGCGCATTTGTTGCGTTAAAAACCAAAGCTCCCAAGTCAAGGTCCAAATCCCCAACACACTGTTGTGAGGTTTAACTCCATCTACATACAGTAATGTCCAAAGTAATTGATCACTTAACCACAGCAAAATTATGGGTATTTTTTCATGATTTTAAATCCTGAAAAATTACCCATAATTATGCTGTGGTTAAGTGGTCAATTACTTTGGGCATTACTGTAACCAATATAAGGATTTGAGGTTTAATGATAACTCAATCCTCATACAGTAATGTTCAAAGTAATTGACCACTTAACCAGAGCAGAATTATTTGTAATTTTTCAGGATTTTAAATCCTGAAAAATTACCAATAAGTCTGATGTGGTTAACTGGTCAATTACTTTGGGCATTACTGTAACCAATATAAGGATGTGAGGTTTAATGAGAACTCCATCCACATAACTAATAAATATGTGTGAAAATTAAAACAAAACAAAATAAATTACACGATGGCGTCCAATATGGACTGCCTAATTCTGCTCCAAAACATGCATATTGAATATATGGATGTTTATTGTGGGAAACCGATTATTTCAATGATATTTTCATAAACTGGGAATCAAAACCAGACTTACGGGAGCGTGCTTCGCGCGCGACTGTATCTTAAGCATATGTGCATATTTAATAAGCCAACAATTGGAATCCCAACAGAGAAGATTGGCGTGGGTCCCTTGTGCGATCTGTCCATCGAAAACTATTTAGACATCTCAAGACACGTAAGACCCAATAACTTAATATACAGAATAGATACATCTATTGCCTGAGTGACTAATATTTATATTTGTTACAATGAGGTCAAATAGTTGCGAAGCCAATTCTTTCCCTCCATAGTAAATATTAAAACAACTTCTAAAGAATTATTAATTTACCTTATATTTGGTATGGAGCATCCTTGGTTTACTGGAGTTTAGATTTGTTAACATCACGTCACCAAGTTAATTACTTGCGAAGCCACAGCCATAACTATTTCCCTCCATAGTAATTCTCAAAACAACATCTTAAGAACAATTGACCAGGTCAGTCGCACAATTATTGGAAGAGCCACGGTCAAACATTTAAAAAAAACCAAATGTTACATTTAAATTATTGCTTTATTTAACCAAAAAAACAATTAAATGAGAAAATTAACTTTTACTACTTGCTAAATTTTATCTTTTAATTATTTCATTTAAATTTTAGTATTTACAGTATACTAAGTCCAAGTCTTTATAATCTGTTGAGTGACCCCAGAGTCGTTTACTTGCTTTGTTAGTAATAATTTGAAGGATTACTTGTTTAAACGCAATTGTTATCAAAATATTTTATGTATTTTTTATAATTTATATGTAATACTATAATCTTGGTGGCGTTACCATTTCTGACTATGGTTTTCTTGTTAGAGAGCTGTGAGAGAATCTCTGCACGTTGAGGTCTTCGTGGTTCTATGTTTACTGGTAACTGCTGAGTGGTCAATAACTGAGAAAATGTTACCCTCGAGGGTAATAAGTGATTTGCGGCCCGCCATGTGACGCACTCTCAGCCAATCAGAAGAGAGAGAAATGGGATGAAGGATAACAAAGTATTTTAATCATATGTTATGGCATAGATTGTTATTAAAACCGTATATCAAGGCACTATAAAAAAAAATCGGTGACTCGGAAATTAAGTGGGCCTTTAAAGTCAATAAAAGTCATAATTGCAGTTAGGTTCATCTCATACTCGTCTATTCGGCGATATTCTGCTAAGCATTATGTTATGGCACTCCAGTATTCATTATAGCCCCACTGTTATAATCCGCTTTTAGCTGGCGTATTCTTGCCTCTATAAGATTATTGAGATATAACATCATACGCAATGACATTACATCGTATGGAAAGAGCAATCGTATGGGCTGCGTGGATATGTATTGAGAAATAACGTCATACATTAATGACATTAAATCTCAAGTAAACCCTCGGAAACAAACAAAAAATCACATTTATTGTTTTGATGTTTTATGTTATTTCCTTCATATCTTCTTGATAAAGAACCTTCTCAATATACAGAACTAACCTTTATAATAACAAAAACCTTCGGAATAGCGAACCTTCGGAATAGTGAACATTCGGAATAGCGAACCTTCGGAATAGAGAAGCTTCGGAATAGTGAACCTTCGGAATAACGAACCTTCGGAATAGAGACATGTCCCCAAGAAGACATATATGTGCATTATATGCTTGGTCTTATATATAGTACTAGCAGATTAGCCCGACATTGGCGGGATTGGTCCCATGGCTTTGGTCGATCCATTAATTTTTGTTTTTCAAGGTAACTCCGTACGTCGCTTCCACCGCTAATGCCCGAAATATCGCCCAATGTCATTTGCGGGTACCCGTGTCAAGGTCATGTTGGGTGGACAAAATAACCGGACAAAAATATTTCCCGTCCGAGTTGACCATACATAACAAATTTCACATCGATGTCACCGCTGGCTACCGATATATCGCCCAAGGTCATTTGTGGGTACCCGTTTCAAAGTCAAGGTCACCTCGGGCGGACAAACTGACCCGACAAAAATCTCCCCCATCCCTTGGAACCCCTAAGTACGAAATTTCGTCTCGATATCCCCAGTTTTGACCTGCCGTATATTTTCACTAAAGTAGATAAACGCTCTTTAATAGCGACGCCTCATATACAAACGCTCATTAATTATCACGCGATTAACCCATCAGTACTCATTGCGGTGGCAGTTGAAGGTGAAGGAGTGGTCGCACGGGCTCGCGAATGGTCCGTTGACACTTCCCGTAGAGTTTCACCCTTACGCAGCAAGTTTGGGCTCAATCGGTCGAGCCGTTTTCGAGTCTATAAAGGACACACATATATATACGGAAGTCTTAAAATATATAGTAGACTAGCAGATTAGCCCGCCACTGGCGGGATTGGTCCCATGGCTTTGGTCGATCCATTAATTTTTGTTTTTCAAGGTAACCCCGTACGTCGCTGCCACCGCTGATGCCCGAAATATCCACCAAGGTCATTTGCGGGTACCCGTGTCAAGGTCATGTTGGATGGACAAAATAACCGGACAAAAATATTTCCCGTCCCGAGTTGACCATACATAACACATTTCACATCGATGTCACCGCTGACTACCGATGTATCACCCAAGGTTATTTGTGGGTACCCGTTTCAATGTCAAGGTCACATCGGGCGGACAAACTGACCCGACGAAAATCTCCCCCGCCCCTTGGAACGCCTAAGTACGAAATTTCGTCTCGATATCCCCAGTTTTGACCTGTCGTATATTTTCACTAAAGTAGATAAACGCTCTTTAATAGCGACGCCTCATATACAAACCCTCATTAATTATCACGCGATTAACCCATCAATCCCCATTGCGGTGGCAGTTGAAATGTGAAGGAGTGGTCGCACGGGCTCGCGAATGGTCCGATGACACTTCCCGTGGATTTTTACCCTTACACAGCAAGTTTGGGCTCAATCGGTCGAGCCGTTTTCGAGTCTATAAACGACAAACACACATATATATATACGGAAGTCTTAAAATATATAGTAGACTAGCAGATTAGCCCGCCGCTGGCGGGATTGGTCCCATGGCTTTGGTCGATCCATTAATTTTAGTTTTTCAAGGTAACTCCATACGTCGCTGCCACCGCTGATGCCAGAAATATCACCCAAGGTCATTTGCGGGTACCCGTGTCAAGGTCATGTTGGGTGGACAAAATAACCGGACAAAAATATTTCCCGTCCCGAGTTGACCATACATAACAAGTTTCACATCGATGTCACCGCTGACTACCGAGATATCGCCCAAGGTCATTTGTGGGTACCCGTTTCAAATGTCAAGGTCACATCGGGCGGACACACTGACCCGACGAAAATCTCCCCCGTCCCTTGGAACCCCTAAGTACGAAATTTCGTCTCGATATCCCCAGTTTTGACCTGTCGTATATTTTCACTAAAGTAGATAAACGCTCTTTAATAGCGACGCCTCATATACAAACGCTCATTAATTATCACGCGATTAACCCATCAATCCCCATTACGGTGGCAGTTGAAGGGCGAAGGAGTGGTCGCACGGGCTCGCGATTGTCCGAGTGCACTGCCTGGATTTTTACCCTTACACAGCAAGTTTGGGTTCAATCGGCCCAGCAGTTTTCATCTCGATATCCCCAGTTTCCGAGACGGTCAAATGCTGTATATTTTCACTAAAGTAGATAAACGCTCTTTAAAAGCGACGCGTCACATACAAACGTTCATTAATTATCACGCGATTAACCCATCAATCCCCATTGCGGTGGCAGTTGAAGGGTGAAGGAGTGGTCGCACGGGCTCGCGAAGGTCCGATGACACTTCCCGCGGCTTTTTACTCTTAGATAGGAATTTTTGGCTCAATCGGTAGAGCCGTTTTCGAGTCTATAGGGGACACATATATACGGAAGTCTCAAAATATATAGTACTAGAAGGTGACCCGACTTCGTCCGGGCTTTGACCTTGAATTGACCATTTTGAAGGTCAAGGTCAGGTGCGGTCAAACACCAACACCCCAAAAATGGTGGAAATCGGCCCAGCGGATACCGGGAAATCGGCCCAGCGGATACCGAGATACCCTATGCATCAAATTTCGTCCGTAAAAATCCGCCAGTTTAACCCGATTTGATTTCCACTCAAGTATCCGGGGTTTGACCTTGAATTGTCTATTTTGAAGGCCAAGGTCAAGTGGGGTCACGATTTGACCCGTCCAAAACACTGCCCGAACAAAAGTACCCGACAAAAGTACCCGTCGAAATCCATCCGGTTTTACCCGATTTGACCTTTTAACCCGATTTGATTTCCACTCAAATATATAAACGCGCCTCATATACACACGCTCATTAATTATCAAGTTTCAACGTAAAGATAAATTACCATCGGTGCCCGAGATATCGCCAAGACGTCTGAAACAGTCAAATGCATCGGCCAGTTAAGCGTTAACGTGATCTAACGTTATGACCTCTAACGACGTCATAGAAGTTACGCATTGTTTTTATCCTGATGGAAGATAGTACCACTTCTTCTTGATAATCGAGGCAGATAACTAAAACGGATACATACGCATTATATATCGTTGGAAAGAGGAAACACGAAAGATTCTCACAGTGTCATTATTATGACTGGCATTTTATTATTCGTGCTGTTTCGAATCGATTTGTAAGCACCGAACTCAAATGAAAGTCCCGTAACACAGCGTAAAAACAGATTTGACCGCGGCACGTGAAAAGTTGACCCCGGATCTGAAAATTGATAGGCCCATGCCACCCCCCGGCCGAAAATACCCCCACATACCAAGTTTCATCGAAATCGGCTCGGTCGTTTTCGAGTCCATCGCGATCACACACACACACAGACACACAGATCTTCCAAAATATATAATAGATAGACTAGCAGGTTAGCACGCCACTGGCGGCGTTCGTCAGAAACATGACAATTTTTAATTGAATATTTTTTTCAATGAGTTAATATTAATTTTTTGTTTATAACATGAGTGAATTGTGCAATTTTAATTTACACTGGATCTTTGTATTAAATTTTTTGATTAATTTTTTAATTTAATTTTTGGTTTTTCAATATTTTACCCGATTAGACCTTATTTTACCCGATTAAGGTGAGAAGACATAATAATCACACAACACGCAGTACCCGTCCCTAAAAGAGGTATGATTTAATGTACATCGGGCGGAAAAACTGACCTGATGAAAAATTCCCCCGACAGACATAAGAATCACACAACACGCATTTTTTTGTTTTCACACAACACGCAGTACCCGTCCCTAAAAGAGGTATGATTGAAAATTTCCCCCGTTCATAGGAACGACAGACATAAGAATCACACAACACGTTAATTCTGCCTTTTTAATCAAGATAAATGCATTTCGCTTTTCGCATCCGTAGATTCGTACACATGGGTAACCGTTTAGCAACGTCGATGGCAATAAAGAGCGTTACTCGGTTAACAACTCCAAATATGGTCAATATAAAGATCGTTGATGCCTTAACCCCCGAAGTGTCATTTGCGGTGATTTTGATGATTGGGAGTGGAGAATGAGTGCTCAGAGCTTGTCCAAAATGCGACGCGGACGATCCCCGTGGGTTTTTACCATTATATAGGAAATTTGAGCTCGATCCGACCAGCCGTTTTCGATTCTATGAAGTACCCACATATATATATACACACACATATATACGGAAGTCTCAAAATATATAGTAGACTAGCAGGCTAGCCCACCACTTTTTTTTAATTATTTAATATTAATTTAATGTTTTTTAAATTTAATTTATGTTTTTTTTAATTTTTTAATATTTAGTTAATTTTTATTCTAATTGACCTATTTATTTAATTTTTATTCTAATTGACCCGATGAAATGCCCCTTCCTAGGAACGACAGACAACGCATTCTTTGTTTTTCAATGAGTTAATTCATGGTACACGTCCTAAACTTCCCCGTAGTCCCCGAAAATGGGACAGTCAATTTATCCCGTCGTGAAATCTCTCTGCATAATATTTCGAGCGATAAGGTTGCGTTGAATTGTAAACAAACGCTTCTTAGATCAATTCGGCCTTTATAATCGAGATAATTGCATTTCGTCCCGCATCCGTATTTCGGACGCATGGGGCTAGTTGTTTAGGCACGTCGATTGCAATAAAGAGCGTTCGTCCGTATATGGTCAATATAAAGATCGTTGATGCCTTAATCCCCGAAGTGGCGTTTGCGGTGATTTTGATGGTTGGGAGTGGAGAATCGGTGCTCAGAGCTTGTCCAAAATGCGACGTGGGCGATCCCCGTGGGTTTTTACGCTGATATACGAAATTTGAGCTCAATCTGTCCAGGCGTTTTCGATTCTATGACGTACTCACATATATACACACATATATACACACATATATACGGAAGTCTCAAACTAGACTAGTAGACTAGCCGATGAGCCCGACGTTGTCCGGGCTATTAAAAAACCAAATTTCAAGTCAATAGCTCCACCCGTTTCCTAGATCTGGTCTGCGCATGCGCGAAGCTTGAGTCGCACGGGCTCGGCGATCCGATAAAATTCGTATACGGGGCAAGATACATTCACATAGCGAATTTCAAGTCGATAGCTCAACCAGTTTCCGAGATCTCGTCTGCGCATGCGCGAATCTGGCGTCGCACGGGCTCGGCGACCCGATAAAATTCGTATCCGTGGCAAGATACATTCACATACCAAATTTCATATCGATAGCTCCACCCGTTTCCGAGATCTCGTCTGCGCATGCGTTGCACGGGCGTCGCACGGGCTCGCCAATACGACAACGACGACCGCCTGGTTAGACTACACACACGTACTAAGTTTCGTCCCGATTGGTCGAGAATCGTAGATTTTTATAAATGACAGACAGACAAACAAACAGACAGAGGTCTTCAAAATATATATGAGACTAGCAGGTTAGCCCGCGTGTTGTGTGATTCTTATGTCTGTCGTTCCTAGGAACGGGGGAAATTTCCATCGGGTCAGTTTGTACCTTAAATCATACCTCTTTTAGGGACGGGTACCATAATTTCTCTTGATTAAAAAGTCACAATTAACTCATTGAAAAGCCAAAAAAATGTCATGTTTCGGACCAACGCGGGCTAACCAACTAGTCTGCTATATATTTTGAGAACTCAGTTTATATATATATATGTGTATATATGTGTGTGTATGTATATACTTTATAGAATCGAAAACGGCTGCACCCGTTGAGATCAATCTTCCTATCTAAGGGTAAAAACCCACGGAAATGGTCGTCGCGGAGTTTTGGAGAATCTCCGAGCACCCGTTCTCCATTCTCAGTCACAAAAACGGCACTGTGGGGTTAATCGCGTTGATAGTTAAAAAGCGTTTGTATCCGCAGTGTCGTTGATAAAGAGCGTATGCGTGCAATGTGATTCTTACGTCTGTGTCCGGGCCTGAGCGTATGTATCCATACATGAGCGTGTTGTGTGATTCTTATGTACTTAGGGATTCCTAGGAACGGGGGAGATTTTTATCGGGTCACTTTTTCCACCCGAGGTGATCTTCACCTTCAAACGGGTACCCACAAATGATATATATGTGTGTGTCCTTTATAGACTCGAACCGATTGAGCTCAAACTTGCTACCTACTGGAAGTGTCATTGACGGGTTAAATTGTGACCCCGACCTGACCTTGAAAATTATCAATTCAAGGTCAAATCGGCTAAAATTGAAGAAAAAAAATTATAATTAAAAAAATTAATTAAAAAAGCCAGTAAATTAAAAAGGCACAATTAACTCATTGAAAAACAAATTATTAAATAAAAAAATTTATTAAAAAAATAAAAAATTGTCATGTTTCTGACGATTGCCGCCAGTGGCGGGCTAACCTGCTAGTCTCCTATATATTTTGAAGACCTCTGTCTGTCTGTATGTCTGTATGTATGTATGTCATTTATACAAATCTACGATTCTCGACCGATCGGGACGAAACTTGGTACGTGTGTGTAGTTTGACCAGGCGGTCGTCCTTGTCGTAGTGGCGAGCCCGTGCTACGCCCGTGCAGTGCATGCGCAGACGAGATCTCGGGAACGGTGGAGCTATCGACTTGAAATTTGCTATGTGAATGTATCTTGCCCCGGATACGAATTTTATCGGGTCGCCGAGCCCGTGCGACGCCAGCTTCGCGCATGCGCAGACCAGATCTCGGAAACGAGTGGAGCTATCGACTTTAAATTTGGTTTTTGAATAGCCCGGACAACGTCGGGCTCATCGGCTGTCTATTATATATTTTGGGAAATCTGTCTCTCTATGTGTGTGTTCGCGATGGACTCGAAAACGGCCGAGCCGATTTCGATGAAACTTGGTACGTGGGATACTTTCGGCCGGGGACTGGCATGGGCCTGTTAATTTGCCCGTGCGACGTGACATTGACCTTGAAATCGAATCATTTCAAGGTCAAACGCCCGAGTATCACGGGATTTTCGATGAAAATTAGTGTCTGGTGATACTTTCGTATGGGGAGTGTCGTAAGCCTATTCGTTTGCACGTGCGACGTGAACTTGACCTTGAAATCGGTCAATTCGAGGTCAAATCGCGAATTTTGATGGGATTTTGACGAAATTTGATACGTGGGGTTACTTTTGTCCACTGAGTGTTTTGGATGGGTCGAGTCGTGACCCCGACCTTCAAAATGATCAATTCGAGGTCAAATCGGGTAAAACCGGATGGATTTCGACGGGTACTTTTGTCGGGTACTTTTGTCCGGGCTGTGTTTTGACGGGTCAAATCATTGTGATCCCACCTGACCTTGACCTTCAAAATGGACAATTCAAGGTCAAATCGCGCAATTCGCCGAAAAGCAGAGGGGAAACAGCCCGGACGAAGTTTGGACCGGTCAAATCGTGACCCCGACCTGACCTTGACCTTCAAAATGATCAATTCGAGGTCAAATCGGGTAAAACCGGATGGATTTCGACGGGTACTTTTGTCGGATACTTTTGTCCGGGCAGTGTTTTGGAAGGATCAAATCGTGACCCCACCTGACCTTGACCTTCAAAATGGACAATCAAGGTCAAATCGCCGAAAAGCAGAGGGGAAACAGCCCGGACGAAGTCGGGTCCACCAGCTAGTCTATTATATATTTTGGAAGATATGTGTGTGTGTGTGATCGCGATGAACTCGAAAATGGCCGAGCCGATTTCGATGAAACTTGGTACCTGGGTGTATTTTCGGCCGGGAAGTGGCATAGGCATATTAATTTGTTCGTGCGATGTGACATTGACCTTGAAATCGGGTTATTTTGTCCGGGCAGTGTTTTGGACGGGTCAAATCGTGACCCCACCTGACCTTGACCTTCAAAATGGACAATTCAAGGTCAAATCGCGCAATTCGTCGAAAAGCAGAGGAGAAACAACCGGACGAAGTCGGGTACACCTGCTAGTCCCATCTATATTTTGGGACTTATGTCTGTGTGTTAGCTATGGCCGGGAAAACGGATGGACCGATTGAGCTCAAACTTCCAATTTTAGGTTAGAAATCCACGGGCAGTGTTTACCGCCGTTTTGGAGAAGCTCTGATCACCCCTTCTCGACACTCAGTCACCAAAATGACCGTCCTTGGCACTGTGGGGTTAATCGCGTTGATAGTTAAAGAGCGTTCGTATCCGCAGTGTCGTTGATAAAGAGCGTATGCGTGTATTGTGATTCTTATGTCTGGGGCCAGACGTGAGTGTGTCTGTGTCCAGACATGAGCGTGTTGTGTGATTCTTATGTCTGTCTTCGTACGTATGGGTTCCAAGGAAGGGGGAGATTTTCATCGGGTAAGTTTTTGCGCCCGACGTGATCTTCACCTTGAAACGGGTACGCAGTGATCGCGTTTGGCTAACGTATACGACCTTCTCATCTCATATATATTTTGAAGACCTCTGTCTGTCTGTCTGTTTGTCTGTTTGTTTGTCTGTCATTTATAAAAATCTACGATTCTCGACCGATCGGGACGAAACTTGGTTCGTGTGTGTAGTTTGACCAGGCGGTCGACGTTGTCGTATTGGCGAGCCCGTGCGGCGCCCGCTTCGCGCATGCGCAGACGAGATCTCGGAAACGGGGGGAGCTATCGACTTGAAATTTGCTATGTGAATGTATCTTGCCCCGGATACGAATTGTATCGGTCGCCGAGCCCGTGCGACGCCAGCTTCGCGCATGCGCAGACCAGATCTCGGAAACTGGTGGAGCTATCGACTTGAAATTTGGTATGTGAATGTATCTTGCCCCGGATACGAATTTTATCGGTCGCCGAGCCCGTGCGACGCCAGCTTCGCGCATGCGCAGACCAGATCTCGGAAACTGGTGGAGCTATCGACTTGAAATTTGGTATGTGAATGTATCTTGCTCCGGATACGAATTTTATCGGGTCGCCGAGCCCGTGCGACCCCAGCTTCACGCATGCGCAGACCAGATCTCGGAAACGGGTAGAGCTATCGACTTGAAATTTGGTTTTTGAATAGCCCGGACAACGTCGGGCTCATCGGCTAGTCGAATATATATTTTGGGACCTCTGTTTGTTTGTCTGTTAGCTATGGCCGGGAAAACGACTGGACCGATTGAGCTCAAACTTCCAATCTAAGGTTAAAAATCCACGGGCAGTGTTTACCGCCGTTTTGGAGAGACTCCGAGTACCCCTTCTCTACTCCCAGTCACCAAAATGACCGTCCTTGGCACTGTGGGGTTAATCGCGTTGATAGTTAAAGAACGTTGGTACCCACAGTGTCGTGATAAAGAGCGTATGCGTGATTCTTATGTCTGGGACCAGACGTGGGTGTGTCTGTATCCAGACATGAGCGTGTTGTGTGATTCTTATGTCTGTCTTCGTACTTAGGGGTTCCAAGGAATAGGGGAAATTTTCATCAGGTAAGTTTTTCCGCCCGAGGTGATCTTCACATTGAAACGGGTGGCAGTGATCGCGTTTGGCTAACAAAAACGACCTTCTCATATGTATATATATATAATATATATTTTGGGACTTCTGTTTGTTTGTCTGTTTGTTTGTCTGTTAACTATGGCCGGGGAAACTGCCGGACGGATTTCGACGAAATTTGATACCTAGGGATTATTTTGTCCGGGGAGTGTTTTGGACGGGTCAAATCGCGACCCCGACCTGAACTTGACCTTCAAAATGGTCAATTCAAGGTCAAAGCCCGGACGTAGTCGGGTCACCTGCTAGTCTAATATATATTTGGGACTTCTGTCTGTGTGTTAGCTATGGCCGGGAAAACGGCTGGACCGATTGAGCTCAAACTTCCAATCTAAGGTTAAAAATCCACACGCAGTGTTTACCGCCGTTTTGGAGAAGCTCCGAGCACCCTTCTCGACTTCCAGTCACCAAAATGACCGTCCTTGGCACTGTGGGGTTAATCGCGTTGAAGCAGCATGATCGTAACTGCGGGTTCATTTTCATATAGGGCCCTTCTCCTATAGGTGTGTGTATGTTTATGCTCCCATAGTCTCGCAACGCCCCCTTTTTATGCTTTGTATGTGTTTATCTATGGTCCCATAGACTTACAAAGTCTTTATTTATCCTAAGCTCCTCCTTTTTATGTATTTTTAATTTTATAGGTTTAATTATTATATATCGCTCCTCCTTTTTCTTAATTCCCTCCTTCCCACGCAATTTTATCTTCTGGAACAATATGGAAAATTCTGGAAATATTTGTTTATTCTAGTAAAATCAATTCATAATGGATTCATTACAACATTCTAGTAAAATCCATAATGGATTCATGTAAGTTTTAAAATTCATACCTGTATATGGCCCGTTTAAACTAACGATGCTCAAGGTAGATGTTAATTTACTTCCCCACACACGGTACAGTGAGGCATTCGCTCTCATGCTAATAACACAGAGCATCTATCTATTTCTCATTCTCGACACATGGCATTTAAGCGGTTAAACACATTTCTCCAATCGTATTCAAAATCCCTTCATAATGTCTATCCATAGGCCTTGTATATGGCCCCTTTAAAATTTATACCTGTATGTATTTGATGCTTTCGTGTATACGGCCCCTTTAACATTTATACCTGTATCGCCGATAACTAATCAAGCATATTGATGCTTTCTCTCACAAAAGCTATACCACGAGGCATAAGCGTACCTTCTCTCTATTAAACAAAAACAATAACAGAACATCATGGAATATTCTATTCCGGCTCCCATCTTGCAGGTTACACGATGCATTTCACAGATGCGCACTAAACCAGACCAGCGAGGCATAATAATGCTTTCTCTCTCACACACACAGAAACGTTAGACGCACTCTGTTAATTAACTTCATAGCACATGGGAGTTAGGCCGTAAAACACATTTCTCGAATCTTCTGGCTCGTATTGAAAATCCCTTCATAATTTCATTCATATCGTATATGGTCCCTTTAAGTTTGATACCTGTGTCGTATATGGTCTCTGTAAGATTTGATACCTGTAATCGAATTCTCAGGAATCAATCAAACTGCACGAGGGGTAAAACATGTCAATATCCAATAAAGTAAATCACAGCGATATGTTTTCGTATACAACTAACATGCCAGACACTTTCTCAAATCTTCGTAATTAAACACGCGTTTAAGTCATTAACTGCCACGATACATATCAAGATGTCTGTTATTGAAATGCATGTTCCTAATGGCTTCTGTGCAAGGGGGTTTGTGAATAGAGTGGGAATGAACGTATGGTACCATCACTTCATAGATTTTCCTATCTATCCAACTTAAAGCATTTATGAAGTATGTAGGGACACCAAGCATTATACATTTTCACAAACAGATGCACACTAATAGGTTCAGACTGGTACACTATTCTCTTGAATTTAACATCTGTTAATGATATTAATTGTTCTGCCTTATGCATATTTATGTAGTACTTCTTCATCTCCCCCCGTACAGCCTACTAATGTATTATATCAGCATTATTTGGTGAAATCACTGTTTGAGACAGAGAGACATAGGGAAAGAGAGACATAGAGAGAGAGTTAGCTAGTCAGAGAGAGAGACATAGATAGGTATGCCGAATGCATATAGCAATATATACGAGCTACATCGAAGGACATCAATGGACTCCCCATGACAGGCCTGTACACATGACATATTAAAGTTTTCCACATTTAACGGCGCACCCTTGAGAGGTGTATCAATCGCCATACGGGTCCGAATCCCAACTTCACATTCTCCAGCCACTCATCTGCTCTTTGAATCCACAATAACAAAAAGATTAAAACCTTTCTCGCCTGGTGCGCCCATAACATTCATCACAAAACACATGTCATTAAGTGTTCTGACAGAGACAACAAAGCTAAGGTTTCGTATTTCTTCCAACAACATTATAACATATTGGCCTTCAAGTTATACGTCACATATGCATGTACATTCTATGTACGAGGCAACCCTGTAGGAAATGAAGGTATTGATTTGTTAATGCTTCAGAAATGGTTCATACAATTGACCGTATTTAGGTCACATACCTTAAAGGTACACGTCACTTATTCATTTAAATCTAATTCCGCGTATCCATAAATATAAACGCTCTTTATTTTCAAATTGATCTGAATCCCCCTCGTGTCACCATATATTTTAGCACTCTACATGCTTTCATTCATATACAAATATTTGGCCACTTACCTTCAAATTATACGTCACATGTACATTCGATACACAATGTAACACATTCCATATCGGGTTGAACATGTCAACCATTGTAAGCTCATTTAATTCAATGGGTCTTCACACATAGTCACAATAGTACACAACACATTGGAACTAAGGTATTGATTTTTTTTTTTTACTTCATAAATGGTTCCAATAGCATACTATTATACCTGTGGTCACATACCTTAGGTAGACGTCACTTTTTGCATTTAAGCCTAATTCAGCTTATCCGATAATACAAACGCTCTTTATTTTCAAAACTTTATTTTAAAAATTGTCTCTCATTTTAACATATGTTTTAGCGATCTACATGCTTTAAGATTTAAACTAACGATACTCACGGTAGACTCACTTTTGTCTGTTAATTTAATTCCCCACACATGGTACAGCGAGGCTTTCGCTCTCATGCTAATAACACAACATATAACCATTTCTGGAATATTCTCGACACGTGGGAATAAAGTGGTGAAACAGATTTGGCATACCACTAGGTGATAAAACAGTGGTGTACACCTGTAATCGAACTATCAGGAATCTATCAAACAGCACTCGATATCAAAGATTATCTCTCATAAAACACACGGGTCCAGCCACAGAATAGATTTGCCGTATCATTCTGGAATGTTCGAAGATTCACATTCTACAGCCACTCATCTGCTCTTTGAATCCACATTAACAAAAAGATTAAAATCTTTCTCGCCTGGTGCGCTATAACCTTTTTCATCACAAACACATGTTGTTAAGTGTTCTGACAGAGTCAACATAGCTAAGGTTTCGTCTTTCTTCCCTCACAAAATATTAAACCCTCGAGTTATCTACCTTCTGAAATATTTCCCCTTAATAAAGTAAACGCTCTTTATATAGTTCATATTACTTTCGTGTTCTTATGTAACAGAACGATGATCATATCATACTCTAACAAACGTAAAACAGATGTGTTGATAATATCAAGGAGTAGCGGATGAGAGAGGGGAAGAGATAGAGAGAGAGCCAGACGTAATACTTCAGAAATGGTTCATATAGGATACAATACACCACATTTGGGACGCATACCTTAAAGGTACACAGCTCTTATGCATTTAAACCTAATTCCGCGTATCCATAAATAAAAACGCTCTTTATTTTCAAATTGATCTGAATCCCCCTCGTGTCACCATACAATACACCGCATTTGGGGGGGGCATACATTAAAGCTACACAGCTCTTATGCATTTAAATCTAATTCAGCGTATCCATCAATAAAAGCGATCTTTATTTTCAAAATTGTCTGAATGTCCCTAGTTTTGACATACATTTTAGCAATATACATGCTTTCATTCATATAAAATTGACGCAATGTATGTTAAAATTCATAGCATTGTAACAAATTGGCCTTCAAGTTATACGTCACATATGCATGTACATTCGATGTACATGTGGTAGTTAAAGGATGTGATGCAATATTGGTGTGTGAATATTAAATGAACACAATGTGTTTGCCCCGCGATTGCAATACAACCTTCTTTGATTGTTTGACTACAGTCTTTTAACAAATTGACCTTCAAGTTATATGACACATATACATGTACATTCGATGCACGAGGCAACATTGTAGTAATGAAGGCTTTCTATTTATGGTGTGTCATTACTTCAGAAATGGTTCATACAATTGACTGTATTTTGGTCACATACCTTAAAGGTAGACGTCACTTTTGTAAACTCTATAATCAGACAATACATTACACATAGGGTTGAACATGTCCACCGTAGTAAGCTTATTTACTTCAGAAATGCTTCCAATAGCATAGTATTGTACCCGTGTGGTCCCTTACCTTAAAGGTACACGTCACTTTTGTAAACTCTATAATCAGACAATACCTTACACATAGGGTTCAACTTGGTCACCGAAGCAACCACATCTAAAAGCAACGAACACCCAGCTATATATGGCCAATTTCCTTTCAAGTTATAACCCCATTAAAACTATGCTTCAAATGTAAATTATATGTAACTTGAATATGATCGGTCTCCAACTCTCCATGGGCTTCCTCTTATTTGGTCATAGGTTCTAACCGACCATCGTTCATAATCGAACGCGTGTGTATATGATAGCAATGGTAACGGTAGAGAAAGCTAGCTAGGCGGACCGAGAGCTAGGTAGACTGACTGCCTATAACAATATATATAACAGGTACATGAACTGACCGCAATGGGTTCCCCCGTGACTGGTCTATACACATGAAGTATTAAAGTTATATACCTTCATCAGCGTGCCCTTAATGGGTTTTGAATCGTCACAAGGTACGAATCCAAATCATTCCAATGTAATTTATCAGAATGTCAATCATAACCATCTGTACAGAGAAAGCTAGTGGGAACGATACACTATGTTTACGTAATTGGTTAGACACATTGAGGTAAAGAAGCACCCTAATGTATCAAAGGTATATTTCAAGGGCTTTTAATTGGCAACCAATTATTGGATATATTATTGTTCTGTGTGTTCCATGCAACACTGTGTTTCATACAAAACAAACAAAAAACTAGTGGGTGGTTAAATCACCGACGGCCAATATTCCCGATGGTAAGTTATTTTTAACATATGGGATACATTTATGACTAAATTGGTTATAGGAAATGAGGTAAATTACACATTATTATTTAAAAGGAATAACGCTACACAAGCTTAAACACACAAACCATGGGTTTTATCAACTTCTTACGTGTAGTTTATTTGGAGTTTGGTTATGTTCATCAAACACTGGTAATTGACACCTCTGTCTGGATATTTTTGTTATTACGATTGTGTCCCATGATCACCATTTTTAGTTGTAAGCGCATAATCTCCATAGCTCCAAATCGTTCCGAATGTCCAAACTAATTCACAGGTATTACCAGTGCTACCGGTATGTCCATACACTGTACCGGTATGCCCAATGCGACTAAAAAAACACATTTGATTTAACCCTTCCATGAAATGGGCTTTCAGAAATGTTGCGAAAACCCCGTGCCATTTGTATTCTCTTATACAGGTACCTGTATTATGTGAGTTTCCTATAGGCCTCCTCACATGTACATGTATAAGAGAGTTCATTGGCCTATTATTTGCCTTGAACTTGTAAGCCACTGCATTCTCTTACCACTACATGTACATGTGCAAGGCTCCATATGGGAAATGTGTATACAGTATAAGATTAAAAAAAAAATTGTTCATTTGTACAGTATATTACTGGACATGCACAATGCCATTTGGGGGTAGGGTGGTGTACAGTAGTTCCCTCATAAAGTGCCATACCAGATACATGTACCTGTAGATGAATAAATTAAAGATACTGCTACACAATTTGATGGTCCCCATATCATCCAGTTACAACAAATGAAATTTCACCAGCAGCCAAGTTTAGGGATTTACATGTAGTTATCCAAATAACATGTAATTTATAAACTACCAATAAATGCCCACAACAATACAAAGCGGTGAGAACAATATCATATTTGCTGGAAAGGTGCTACTAGTATAATAAAAGTTTTTAAATGGCTGTTTGAATGGTGAGCGAGTGATTTAGTACTTCCATATCGTACATGTAATTGACGTAATGCGTAGTACTAATTGGAATCCCCCAACACATGTCCTCACAAATTTAAACAAACATCTACCGGTATCTAAGGGACGGTGGCGAAGACGTGGACGGAGAGGTGGTCGCAGAAAAAAACGACATGCACCCATTAGTGTATCACAACGTTGCCCAAGTGGAACTATAAATACTGTCCGAGAGGCTTCATTACCTCGACGAAACATCAGCATCAGTGATATTCCACAGAACCCGCGCAAACCAATTTCTCAATATCTTGACATATCACTTTTTAACTGTCAGTCTGCCAGGAACAAAACTCACTTTGTGAGCGATCTTATCAGTGAAAGTGGCAGTGATTTATTCTTTCTTACAGAAACCTGGTTTAGAGACTCTGGCGACGAAGTCCGTATTCATGAGGCAACTCCGGAAGGGTACCATCTCGTGTCTTTTCCACGAAAGAAGGGAAAGGGTGGTGGTGGTATTTCAGTTGCCCATAAAGTGAACTGCATTGTGAAATATAATCCCATCACAAAATTCTCTACATTCGAGGCAGTGGAATTTCGCGTTATGACGACAGCGATATGTGATATGTGTATGTATATATAGACCCCCTCCAAGTAAAAAGAACAAACTTAAGTTATCCGATTTTCTTAAGGACTTCAAAACTCTGATTGAACACTACTGCGTGATCGAAGGCCACATCGTGATTCTTGGTGATATCAACCTGCATTACGACTCAATCACTGACCTAAATGTTCAGGATCTCAAATCAACACTTGCTGGAGTTGGACTTTCGCAAGTTGTTGATAAGCCCAACACACAAGAAGCTGCATATTCTGGACTGGGTGGTAATAAGGGAAGACCCGACCAACACTATCAGAACCACAGGTGTTCGACAAAACGAAATCGGATCATTATGTAGTTCAATTTAATGTGGATTGTGCTAAACCTGTGTCAGCTCTAAAACGAACTATTACATCTCGAAACGTGAAGCCCATAGATTCTCTTGCGTTCTCCAGTGATTTGTCAGATGTCGTGAATTCTTTGAATACATCAACATGCGCTGAACTGACTAATGATTTAAATTCTAAACTTCTCACACTCATAAATAAGCATGCCCCTTTAACAACACACACACCGCTAAAAGTAGGACGTCTGCACCTTGGTTGACAGAGGAGATAGTGGAAGCTAAACGCGAACGGAGGCAAACTGAACGTAAATGGAGAAAAAGTCAACTAACAGTTCATCGTGAAATGTATTCACAGTCTAACCAACATGTTATCGATCTCATAAAACGGGCCAAATCAGAGTATTACAATGACAAAATTCAACAGTGTAAATCAACAAAGGCACTATTCAGCATCACAAATACCATGGTCGGCAAAACGAATAAATCTGTTCTCCCGAATGATCAACCTCTTGATAAACTGCCTGATATCTTCGCCTCTTTCTTTGAGGATAAAGTTTCTCAGCTAAGGCAGGACATAGATCAAACACCAGGGTGTGCCGAATTTGCTAAATTCACTGGAGAGAGATTATATAGTTTCAGTCGTGTTACACCAGAGCAAGTTATAACAGTTATGAAGTCTATGTCACCCACAACGTGTTCTTTAGATCCTATTCCAACCGAACTCCTCATACAAAACATTGATTTAATAGCGCCGGCAATTGCGGATTTAATCAATTCTTCAATGACGGAGGGCACCGTGCCTCAAAACTTTAAAGAGGCCCTTGTCATACCGCTTTTGAAGAAGGCGAATATGGATCAAAATGTCCTAAAAAATTACATACCGGTATCCAACCTTCCATTCGTCTCTAAAGTTCTTGAGCGGATGGTTCTGTATCAATTAAGGAATCATCTGGATAAAAACAATCTCAACGAACCATTTCAGTCAGCTTATCGAAAGCACCACAGTACGGAAACTGCTTTAATTCGCATCACGAACGAATCTACTGTGTGCCGCAGATGATGGCCTTGTCTCCGCCATAGCATTCCTCGACCTTTCAGCGGCATTCGACACGATTGACCATCATATTCTCACCCAACGCTTGTCAGATACATTTGGAGTTTCTGGCACAGTCCTTTCCTGGTTCACTTCTTATCTAACTGGTCGGACGCAAACTGTGGTGATTGATGACGCGTGTTCGAAATCGCGATCTATTCGATACGGTGTTCCACAGGGGTCAGTTCTGGGACCCGTTTTATATTCGGCATACACACAACCTCTCGGAAGCATAATAGCTGGTAACGGTATCAGCTACCATATGTATGCTGATGATACCCAGATGTTCATTTCTTTTAAGCAGTGCGATATAGACTTAAAACTCGCACATTTGCAGTCAGGGGTGATGCAAGTCAAATAGTGGATGGAGGTGAACAAACTTCACATCAACGAGAACAAAACTGAACTAATGTTTTGTGGTACGGATCAGCGTTTAAAAGCTATCAAGGTTACCTCCCTACGCATTGGCAGCGCCGACATCGAATTATCAGATAACGCCAAAAATTTAGGAGTGATTTTAGACAAAGAACTGTCCATGAAGTCCCATATAAACACACTGTGCAAGTCCTTATTTCTGGAACTTCGGCGTATTTCTCATATGCGATCACATCTGTCGGTAGAATCCACGAAGACTTTGATCTCTTCATTTGTATTTTCACGACTGGATTATTGCAATGCTCTATTCGCTGGTCTGCCACAAGATCAATTGGCAAAGCTGCAGAGAATAATTAACATTTCGGCTCGCATTGCTCTACGAAAACATAAATTTGACCACGTCACACCTCTTCTCGCGAAACTACACTATCTTCCAATTGAAGCTCGAATTGATTATAAATGTGCCACTTTTTGTTATCGGAAATTCCCAAATGACATCACAAAGCCTTTGCCGGTTTATATTGACTCTATTCTCAATATGTACTCTCCGCCGCGCGAATTGCGATCAGAAGATCTAAATCTGATGGCTGTTCCTAGACGTGACTCGGAAAACTACGGAAGACGATCATTTGAATATCATGCTCCGTCCGTCTGGAATGGGCTACAGGCCGACACAAAGAAAGCCGATACCATGGACACTTTTAAAACATTACTTTTAAATCGGAACTTTTCAAATTCTACTTATGGAAACCGTCGTCCCTGAGAGTGATGCCTCTTAGTTCTGCACATGTTTATTACGTGACCCCACTTGTATATTGCATATTTGTGCGTGAACTTGTGTTGTGGCCGAGCGCTTTGGGCCTTTTGGGAAAAGCGCTATTATAAATGTTCTCTATTATTATTATTATGTCAATGTGTAACCAGCCTGATGTTATACATGTCTAATGCGCATGAAGCGCGATTATCGACATGATTTGTGATGTATATGCACGTATGTATCCAACTACAGAGGGTATGTGTATGTGAACTCTTGAAATGGCATCCATGCATGGTCCATATATTTCTGGAACAAGTTGGTGAAATATTTGATGGCCCACCAAATATTCGAAATGCTGAATAATAACAGATTTCAAAGATATATACGGTACATGTATATATATTCAAGCTTTAATGAAAAATTGATGGGTACATGTAGGTCACTCGATTCAAATAAAATATTTATTACCCCTTAAACCCGAAGAAAATAATAATTTAGGTGTGTTAAATTGGATTATATACTTCAACATGGTTGTGATAATCCACAATGTGGTGGAGATGACTAATTGAAACAATGCCTTAATAGGATCAACCAGCAATACCGGTATATCGGGACATCTTTTTGCTGGCTTAACATGCCTGTCTTTGTCGATGACGTGCCTCTCAACCAATATCATGCCAGATATAATGGGGATATTTTCTATCTATCTTTTTGGCTTATAAAATACATGTAAATGAATTGGCCATGCATCCGTTCATCACTTGAAATTTATTTTTGAGTACGAACGTTTTTCATCGGTTATGGTCCTTGTTGTAGTTGGTCAAGTCACTTACGTACATGTACAATTAAGGCGCTAAAACATTTCGACCACATGCTTGAATCTACTTTGCGATTTGGGAATTTGTGTATTCATCAATATTTAACCACATTTGCCTTGATTTATTCACAAACAAATGTATTGATGAGTATACATGGACTAGTAAAACAATTAAATTATTTACAACATTTTGAATGGAAACTACATGTACATCATGTGGTCACTAGGAGTGGGAAAATAACAGAAAATCATTCAGACGTGAACATACAAATGTATATGAAACAAAATGAAAGAGTATACTGCAAAAATAGACCTAATTGTAATTCATCATAAATACATGTACTAGTCTACTTTTTCGGTGCAGTGATAAGAAATTTCAACGCAACTGCGTTGATTGCCAAAGCAGTGCATTTAATTGGAATGCAGCTCTCAGCCGTTTTACAACACAACAACCTCATTATCGTTGACGTTGGGAAACAGCTGAGGACTGCATTAAAAGGGTCAATTATTTTGAGAATATATGTACCGGTATAATATTTACATGCACCTATTGTCACTTCCGATTTTCCCCCATAGTGTTTGCGGTAGACACGCCCCCTGATTCAATGTGTTCATAAACCTATGAACGAAATGTGACATCACTTTCAATGTCGGTCATAGGTTTTATGAACACATTGATCCTGGATATTGTTGGATATGAACGAGCGCTTGACTATTCAGTACGTCGGATTTGTCAATTAATTTGTGTTGTCCTATAATCAGTGTTGTTTCCCTGCACCTATGAAACTCATCTCCTCTGATTACACAACCCACGACCTCAGAAATATATCATAATGATAGTACGGCATGCTGTCAATTTCAGATATTATCATTCTTGAAATCAACACATCTACATTCATTATATAAGTTAAAACAAGACATTTTCGTCATACATATATGTGTATACTTTACTGTGAAATTTGAATTTTACCGCTCTCCATCAACAGATTCTGACAATGTTTGGTTTTCTAAAAGGCGAGGGTTCGAACTGTCTGAACTGTATTTAAACTAGTGGATAATGAATTTAAGTATATAAATAATAAATGGCGGATTTGACGTGGTCATGGATTTTTGACCGCAATAAAAAATCAGCAACCACCCCCCCCCCCCCCCCCCCCCCCCCCCCCCCCCCCCACCCCTACACGTAATCTGTATGTCTGTAATTATTGCATTTTCACTTTTAACTTTCCATTTTCAGCCATGGTTCATTTCCTGGTTGTCGAGTTCTACCCAGAGGGCGACACCACACGCTTGAGTAGTATCATCAGCAGCCAATGGATGTTCACAAATAAGGCCAAACCAATACACCTGGTGGCCAACAGACGGCAATGTGCAAACCCTTAAAAGGCACCAGAAACCAAGCTCGAACTGGGAAAAGCACCCTGTGAAGAAGGTGTTGTATGAAAACTGGGTAAGCAGTTGTGCACATAAATACATGTAACATTAGTACAGTACTTAGTACAGTACCGGTATATAGAAAAGTATGACTGCAGCATGGTTCATACTAATTTTGCTGAATTTTTGTCGCACATTTTTATAAAATGCTGTACATAACATTATTTGTCTATAAAGGCACAATAAAAGTGTTTATGACTGATGCACCCAAGTGTACCATATTCGTGTAATTTGGTATGAAATATGGTACATGTACATGTAGATCTATATTTGATGAATTTTGCACTGGCCAATCTCTCAATTCAAAATCTCTCCAGGCTACTGTACATGTACGGTAGGTTCAGTGAATATGTGGGTGGATTTATTGCTCAAAAACCTGTACACAACATTGATTTATATAAAATACATCTACAAGTACCGGTATGCAACATATATCCTGACATTTCTTCTGACAGTACCTTTAATTTTATTATGTTCACTCCAAATTGCATGAAACTTTATTAACACACTGAAAACTACTGATACAGGGATGGGCCATTATTTTAGCACTTGGTTTTCAAATATATTTATTACCAAATGACCGATAACTGCTGGTTTATACATTGGGTCACTTAAAAAACTGTTTATATAACTGTATATCAATCATAGCTGCTACAAATATTTGGTATCTCGTGACTATATTTGGCAAAATCTTTCAGATGACTACAGGAAAGCATTTAGACAGTGGAAACGATCAGAAAATGACTCAGATCTGGGATCTGAAGTAGAAGACAACAGAAGACAACGAAGGTATGTTATTATCAATTAGCCTCACTTCATGTATGAGCACTCAAGTGGGGAAAAATGTTACAAAGATTTGATTATCTCATATGATATAGTATAAATCATTTACGTGTCTGGTAGATTCAATTTTGGTCCATGGTCTTGTTAGTTAGAAATAGTGCTTGTGAGTTTTTCAAGTTACTTCCCTTAATAATTGAAAACAAACGTGTAGGCCAATTTTATTTAGTAAATAGTCAGTTTCTCGGTTAATCATCATTCACTAATGAAAATTACAGCTCAATTCTACTGGAAAATTAATCCATCTCATCAGGTCTGTTTGTTTTGGAAAATAATTGATCCAGGTTGTTTGTACTTGTTACTGTCAAATTGAAAACACTAAGTTAACTTTTCTTACAGAACCTTAGAAGAAGATGATATCAGTACTGAGCCTATTCCCGATCCATTTATATCACCTGTTTGTCCAAACAGAACCCAACGAAGGTATGTTATCATCGATTGCCTCCCATTGTGCATGAGAAATAAAGTGGGATAAAATGTTACAGGGTTTCGATTATTGCTGTTCAAATTTTTATATGATGTCTGGCCTGGAAATCTGAGGAGGGCTATTTTATGTTCGTGAACCAAATAATTTGAACAAAAAAAAACAATGTAGACCAAGTATAATTTTAATATCTGTCAATGGATATTTAGTTGTAAATACCTTACTCGTATTTAAATTCGCGTAGTACTATTTTTTTTAGCACCCATCGGTGCGCGAATTTAAAACTGAGTGAAAAATAGTATCACTGCCACGTTTAATCTAAACCACAGTCTACAGGTAATACAAGAGGGCAATGTTTCTGAGTTTACATATATTAACGGTTGAATAGACATTATACGCCTATGCATGTATGTATATATTTATATTCGACCAACGTCCATCAAGACCATTTTTCACAATGCCATTAATCATTAATACACACATATACTATCTCCAGCAATGACTAAAAATCGAAACTGTCATCAGCTCCAAAATAAACGAAAATATCACGGAAATATTACGAAAATAGTTTGGTCAGTTTTGAATTCGCGCAGCTGGGTGTGCGAATTTAAAGTGCGCAAATTCAAAACTGAACGAAAAATAGTACTGCGCGAATTTAAATACGAGTAAGGTAGTCAGTTTCTCGTTTAAATGTGATTCACTAACATTACTATTTGACCCAGGTTGTCACCATGAAATTGAAAATGTTTACTTTTCTTACAGACCCTTAGAAGATGACAGTATCGCCAATCCATTTCGGCCACCTGGTCATCAAGATAAAAGACAACGGAGGTATGTTATCATTGATTGGTCTCCCATCGTGCATAAGCAATCAAGTGGGGAAAATGTTAGAAGGATCTCTGTTTGCAATTTTTGTATGCAGAGTATTAATTCTTCTGCTAACTCCATAGCGTTGTTGGTTAGAAATAAAGCTTGTGAGTTTTTCAGTTAATTTCCGCTATGTTGACGAACCAAATAATTGAACCAACAATGACAGACAAACTATGCCATATTTTATTTGTCAATGTGTGAAAAAAATGCTTGTAAATCGTCATTCTCTGTTAAACGTGATTCTCTCACATGAAAATTACAGCTCAATGTTGCTGTATGACTAAAATATCTCACCAGGTCTCCCTCCTGTTTGTTTTGGAAACTATTTGATCAATGAAATTGAAAACAAAATGTTTATTTTTCTTCCAGACCATTAGAAGAAGATGTCAGTACCAGTCTGTTTCAGTCACCTGTTTGTGTGAGTTCACCTCAACAAACTCCAACCACCCAAGTTACGCTAAACATGGTCTATGGTAAGCAATACTAAGCATTTTGATCAATTTGATAATTTAACAACTTAAAACAATAATTATAACATTTTCAAGCCCTTTCTGAAACTTTATCATTTTTAAGATTTTGAATTTGAACTACCGGTTTCTACCGTTATTCTTACAAAACATTGTGAACTTGTTGTTTTCCGAAATACATATAATTTTATTTAATATCGAGGCAACCAGCATGTGACAGTTTTTTTATGTTTACCCATACCATAGTATGGTAAACATAGTGTCGTTGTCCGGATTGACCACTCGTCGTTAGTCCGTCCGTCCGTCTGTCTGTCTGTAGACACTTTACGCATGGTGCGATAACTCGAACATTTTATATCTGATCGGAACCAAATTTTGTATATGAATTTCTCAGCATAAAAGACAGATCGAGTTCGAATATGGGTTTGATCCAACTATTTTTAACTGAGTTATGGCCCTTTTTCGAAAAAATATATTCACTCAATTTTTTTAGATTGATTTTCTTGCTCAATTTAACAAACAATAAAATGAATATGGATATATAAATAAAAATAATATATAATAAAATATTTTTTGTTTAAATAATAAAAAAAAAAAATTTTAAAGTAACAAAATTTGAAAAACTAACACCATTATAACTCTGCCAAGGGTACCCCGAGTCACCACACCAAATTTGGTTTAAATCGGTCCATAACTTTGTGTTATGTACTGGTAAATTTGTTTGGAGCGACCCAATTCACCAATACCATCCCATGCCTTTAGACTACTTAGCTATTAATAAGGCTATATTATTTTCTGATGTCTCTTATGATAATTGATGTGCAAATAATCTGATAAAGAAAGCTATGGTATCTAATTTAAAATAAAGATTCAACAATAAACATCACATGGTATTAACAGTAGACCTGGACATCTGTGCTGTGGAGTGATATCTTCAGATGGTCTGAGGTCATTATAATTGTTATTGGTTTAATAGAGAAGTCAGTGTTCAACATAAACAATTCTTGTGAGTTGTTGACAGCTCTGCTATATAATTGATATTAATGGGTCAGCAGTGACCTGGCTTATCTGTATACTATATTGTGGGTAGAATTTGATACATTATTATTCTAAACTTAAATTGGACTCTCTTAACCCAAGTATTCCATTTCCAGGCCACCTTTCACATTTAACCCAAGGCTGTGGTGGTTTAACTGTACCAGTGCAATCTCTTATATTAATGCGATTGACCCATAAATTCCAATAATTTGTGTTATGTACATTTGTCTATAATAGGACATAACAGTATACTCTATAATTCAACACTAAAACTCTCATTTATGATTCCGATCATAGTAATTTACTATCGCCAAGGGATGGGTTAACATCTGCCGATCGTGATCGGCCTCTCGTTCACTTATATTGGAAAATATTATCAATGGATGAAGTTTATAACTGGTTTCCTCTTTATATAAATTCAGTCGAAGGCATCATGGTGAAGTTGCTAATTTTCTCTGATTTGTCATGACATTAGACCTCATCCTGACTCATGCTAATAATCATCCAGTTCAAACTTTGGTTCCGATTTTGATCCTTTAAAACAGTAAATGTTAAATCATGTTTCAAATTCACTAGTGACGTGCAATTTGCAGTTTCTACCCTTTTCTTTCTTTATTTTTTAAATCAAACGGCAACTGATATATTCTTTAAGACATATTCTTACTATTTCAATAACCGACACTGCTGGTCACAGAATGGCACTTTCACAAGACGTGTATGGTATTTAGCATTCGCTCTTGTCAGTAGCACTTTTTGAACATTTGGGTGTCATACGGCATGAGTGATGCCATATATATTATGGTACCATCAGTCCATCTACTCTATGTATATAGTCATTGGTGTATCAACCATAACAAAAAACTGTTGTTTTTTTTTTAACAAAAACCATTTACTGAAACCAAAAAATGATATTTCAAACATCTAAAAAATTCGCACAGATTTCCCACACAAGAGCCACATGTACATACATAGGTGAAACAAGTTATCGCCAGAGCCATGTTATGTTCTAACAATTAGGGGATAAATTATTGTTTGACATCTTTATATTTTAATAAATACAACAAAGAAATAAGTTTTAACTTAGTCCAAATCAAGTCCAAATGCTCTTAGCATGAAATTAAATTGTAATTGGAAATAGTGATGTGTTACAGTCACAATGATGAATTATAATAACACCCTTGTGTAAAAATAGGCATTATAAAAAGAAGTAACCATGATTCTATTGTGCAACACTTTAATTTTCACCAACAACAATTTTGACTCAGGACTTGATTGGTGCTAAAAGGTTTTAAATGGTAAGTGGTGTATTTACAAGTAAATACTCGTCCAATCAGAATAGAGGTAAATAAAAGAGAAAATTAGATGTGTAATTATGAGTTATTAGTGTCGCCAGCCTTTTGCGAAGTTTAAACAAATATATCATAAAACTTTACAAATTCATTTTGCAAAAAACAATACTTGTGTGATCATACAGTGTACAATTATAGTGTTTTAATCTTCATTACAATAGAAATGTAGAAAATAACTGTCATGGTTTTTTCCAGATGCTACCAAGGAACTTATAAAAATTGTGCTGGGGATGAAAGAGGAGCAAAGGCAGTTCGCTGCTGAATTTCAAGCTATGAAGTCGAGGTCTGAAATGGTGAGAACATAATTAAATAGTCACACCTGTTGAAACTGCCATAAGCACTTTACAAAGAAAATTTAAATCAGACATATCATTATTTTACCAATCATAAATATCACACAAATAAAATGTTATTGTCAAGTTTGCATGCTGTGTTATGTAAACAAAAGTCAGGTTCTGTAACATTTTGGCTTTTGTTTACATAACAAACATAGGAATTTGACAATAAAATGCTATTTACGCGATATACCGTATATTGTCATAAGAACAAAGTCGGCCTATATTTTAATATTCTTTCTGTTTATGATAGTTTTAATGGCTGATACAACAGCAATAACAACCATGAAGACCATCCATGCCTTTAATTAAAGCGATGTGAAACACTCTGGTAGGGTGATCAAATAGAAATGGAGAATAATCTTGCTCAAAGTAGTTATTTTAAAAAGTATTATATCGAACTTCACAACACACCATCATTCGTATATATTAATCAAGTGCAATGACTGTCGATGGCAAAATTGGTTTCATTAGTTTATCACCGATATATAGTTGCGACCCGAATCGAAGTAAATATTTACAATTGAGCATAGTACTGACGATGTTTTATATGGGGTGGTATCGTCAATTCGCTTGAGATTTTCAGCAATGTTATTCGAATGCTACCTTCCTCCAGTTGACATAATGCTTTTTTTTTTACATACAAACTGATCGGTTTCACGCGCCCGAACAAGTCCATAATTTGTCTATAAGCTGTAAAATTGTATGCAAAAATGTGGGTGTCAAAAATATATTTTATCAACAGGTTTTGTTTCTCTGCATATGGCCACATTTTCTAGGTCTCAGCATTGCAAAATTTTGCATATTTAATGAAATATTACAAAAAATAACTATTGGCTCCAACCTTTACATCCCTAAATCTAGTTTTAAACATGAAGCAAAGTGTATCACAGCAGAGGGTTTTACAACTTGCAGAAGGTCTTGCTCCTCACAAAAAATCACTTCTTACCTGTGAATTGGAATGGACATAGATATTAATTGTCTATATCAACAAGTATAGAACATTTAGATCAAATTCCTTATTTCCCAGATAGTAACTTTCTTCTATTCCTACAGATGCAACATGGATCCAACGAATTGGAGACGGAAACACATCCACCTTTAGATATTCCTGCGGACAGTATTGAGAAACTACGTGAATTTGAGGAGGTTCTAGAAAATCCTTCTGCAATGAAGGCCTTGGTATGTGTACTATTAATGTATATGCATGTATGATATACTTGCTTGGAGTGTCAGAAGATATTTCCTAGTTGAACCTTTAGACTGCTTATTGTCCAATATGTTACTTAATTTAAAAATTTGGATACCTGATTCAGCCCTTTTTGCTGTGGCCGATTTTGAGGACTTCCATGATTTTGAAGATTAGAAAGTCTGTATGTTGTATCACTTCATGTTCTACCTTTCTTACACAAGAGTTTGTTCATGCATATTATTCGGTGATATAGACACCTCACTGGAGCCTCATACATTATTTTCTATAAATATAGATTGAATTTATCACATTATTAAAACATTTTTTAAAGTATCATGTCATTTTATTTGTTGTGCTAATAAGTTTGTGTCTTCTCTTGTTTTCATAGGCTCGACAATACAATACCAAAGGAGGATCGTCGCACCAAGACGTTGTGTCAAAGATTTTGAATGCGACCATGGTACATGAAGTCGCAAAGAAAATTAATTGGACCGGAAGGGATTCCAAAGGCAAACAGCCGATGATGCAGTTCCAAAATCTGATAAAGTGCATGCAATGTAAGTGCTAATGCTGAGATAGCATAGAAAGAGCATTTATTCAGAGCTCCAAAATTCAATGCAGCAGAAACACTCCATATTCAATGGGCTATTTTCATAGAAAAAGTAACTAGAAGGAGATGTAAAACATACAACTTGAGTTGGAAAATGGAATGGAAAGATGGAAAACCACATTCATAGCGAAGGTTTTTTGGTTAAAAACAAATCATTGTAGATATTTCTAAAATATTAGGGCTTATGAACATTTAAAGGTCTAACTTGTGCCAATGCCCTGCACCAATACGTTCTCTTATACATGCAAATTTCCCATAGGGAGCCTCGCATATAAAAGAGAATCCATTCGCCTAACAATATTCACTTTGACCTCGTAAGCCTGTGCATCATCTTATATATACAATTTCGCATTTGAATTTTCTGGGAGGGAGCTCACAGATTTTCCATCAACATAAACCAGCTGCTAAAATCTGTTGGGATAGTACTGGTTTATGTCAAAGCCCTGATGTATGTTTCGATATCGGTGTAAATGTAAAAACATATGTTACTCCTAATTACGAGGCATATAATTATGTGCGTAAGTTAGCATTAAAGTATTATAATTATTTTAATACATAATTATGACTGAAAGATGACATTCTTCCCGATAAAAATATAGCACTGATCATGTATTGATTAAAAAATCAATTAAAATTCATGAATGATAAAATCATGCCGCTGGATATTGGAGTAAAGTTTGTTAGAGAAAGATGTTTGGTTGGGACTTTGACATAACAATAATATCCGAACATATTTCACAAGCTTGTTTATATTTAAGGCAACATGGTCTATTCACAGGGAGATGCAGATTGGTAAAATAGCAGTCTGTTGTATTTGATATGGCTCAATTGCAATTATTTTCATGATAATATGCAGTAATAAGTTGCAGTAGTAACAGTTGAAATACCACACTAAATGGTTTTGTTTTTATGTACAGTATTGTCCAAAGTAATTGACCACTTAACCACAGCAGAATTATGGGTAATTTTTCAGGATTTAGTCGGAAATATGGCTTGTTGCCATTCAGCGGAAAGCTCTCGCCGATGAATGGCAACAAGCCATATTTCCGACTAAAATCCTGAAAAAATTACCCATAATTCGTCTGTGGTTAATTGGTCAATTATTTGGGCATTACTGTAGATTCCTGCTGAATCAAAGTCTCTTCAAAAGATCAAATTCTGTGGCAATTCAAACCTATTGCTCTATAATCTGGAATCTATAAAAGTTTTGATTTAGCAGACCAGTTGTTGACTCTTTCCTAACCAATACAAATACTGATGACTTATTTTTTTCTCTCGATCACAAATATTCATTTATAAATCCCCAGTTTTTAGATAACTGACCTATTTTCTGTTCATGTTTCCAGCATCAGCTACGAAAGTTGAAGGCCTCACTGAGGATATATTTGCGAAACAAGCTAAGAGGTGGTTTCTTGGAGCACCTGATCGACATGGAGGGCGCAATCGTCGAGAACAGGAGAAGAGAAAGAAGCGAGTGCAGCCACTGGTATGACTTACCAACATAATCATCTTTCCTGTGTATTTAAGGAAGTTTAGTGGAAGACCACACTGATTTTACTATCATTATATTTTTAGGCGACATTATAGCCAAAACAGTTAATTGTGATTGTAAAATCTGAAGTCTTCCACTGAAAACCATAACAAACAAAACACCAAGTGATTGTTGTTGGTTGGCAGTAACATGGTATGCAATTGGTGGGTTGATGTTCAATTGAGTAACACATCATGATGCTTAACATGTGCTCCAATTGCTGGCAATTTCACATTTTGTTACTGTCAATTAACAACAATAACGTATATATTCTGGCAATAATCTTGGTCATTCATAGGAATGTGATATTTATTCCCTAAGACTTATGAACCTAAAAATTCATATCACTCTCTCCAAATCGTTATGATACGTAATTGAAAAGCAGTAAAGCAATGAAAACATGAAACACTTGTATTGGATACCTTTAAGTTTGACAGCTTGAGACATAAACATAAACTGTATTAAGCCAGTCAAGATGTCAATGGGTGGGGGGGGGGGGGGGGACTGTTATCTTCACTCAAACTCCTTAAGTTGAAATAGTTCATAAGTTTATTATAAAATCTAGCTGTTCAATGGTCAACTTGCATATTTATTTGAATCAATCATTAAAAATTGAAACCAAATTGAAAACTTGATATAATTCCTTAATTGAAACGTAATGCTATACATGTAATGTAATGTTATAATGAGATGGTGATATTATTTGTATCTCAATATCAAATAAATTGGCCTTTTCAATAAATTATAGACATCACTGTAATTCAATACCAACAGGTTGATAACCTTATGTGTTTTCAGTGATGATGACCATATATATTATAGCTGGTTTATTGAAAATTTAATTTTAGTTCAATCATTCATCAGAAAGTTTGATTATTTTATCAGGAGCTGAAATATATCTTTGGGTTTATTCCAAATGCTAACATTTGGTGTTTGTATACACAAAAGAGTGTCATGACAACATTTGGCCAGTTCATGTGAATATGTATCAAATCAACCATTAAATACACTGCTCTTTGTTTTCAGGCATCATCTGACGACAATGACAGCTTTAGTGCCACGAATTTAGTGCCACGAATTTCTGCTATGGCTAACGCGCGTAGAGATCATATTCCACCAGTACAAAACCTTGGAACTGTTAAAAGTTTTGACAGGGAACCGTATAAAGTCAAACAAATAGCGATTATTAGCAAATAGTGATTATCTGTTTCTTAATAATGTACTTCACTATATGTGAATGTCCCAACTCGAAAATGAATGTTTTTCTGTGACTTGTGAGCCGATATCACAATAAACAATGATTTAATTACCCAGGAAAAGTTCCATAAGTGAAGTAGTGCGGATTTCGATATTCGAATAACGAGCGAATATTCGAATAGTATTCGAATATTTAGATAAATTATTATATTATATAGATAACATATTTTGGAACCATTTTATTATTTAATGAAATAGCATATTTATCCATGCACATGCTATGAAAAAAAGTCTTTTGGCTTAATAGCAAGAGTTTATCTGTTTATGAAGTTCAAGTAGTCAATGTCCCATGCATTGTTCCACAAGTTGGTCGTAGTGCCACAATAACTAAGAACATGATCTGGATTGAGGTTGCAGCTTGCCTTTTTATCCCCCCGCAACGAAGTTAGGGGGTATACTGGAGTCAGCTTGTCCGTCCGTCGTCCGTCCGTCCATGGACACAAATTTGTCCGGAGTTTTTCTCAGTCGTTTTTTGATCAATTTCCGTGAAACTTGGCACAGACATCAATCACCATGGGAACCTGTGCACCTGCGATTATGACGTATGTCCGAATTTGTTTGTGGAGTTATTCCCCTTTTTCGACTTAGAACATTTTTGCAAAATGCATAATTTAATAATTTAATAGCTTTTATTCCTACATTTTTCGGTCAATAGGTTAGGTTTGTGCACCTTCAATGGGAACTGTTATTTTATTATTTTAACTAAATGTTTACTGACATATGAAACATCTTAGTATTTTAAAAACACGGGGGGGGGGGGGGTATCCTTAGTCCCATTGGGACAGTCACACCTCTAGTTAGTTTTGGCATCCAACATGAAGTGAGTCCATATATCTGATTTCTTCGAATTTGACGCCATATTATACACACAAGTGACAATGCGCAAACAAAACAAAACGATGCCTTATAGGTCCGCTTCCTATGACCACATGCAACCACGGTCTGGTTTACACCTAGCCAATAAAATTATTTCGACGTCATGACGCCGATCAAATAAGAACATTACAATTACGTCATTAATATTTTATGGTCAGTGGAAAATAGACTATACTTTTAACAGACCATCAGACTAATAACAAACCAGGAAGCAATTACCCGGAGATTATTCTCGAATAGTCAAATAATTATTCGAATATTCGAATATTTATTTTTACAAGCGGACATTTGAACATTCGAATATTCGGACCAAACACTACAGTGAAGTACATTATTAAGAAAGAGATAATAACAAAGAAATATAGTCCCATTGTTATTTTTTCGATTATATGAGGTTTCCCGTCAAAAAGTTCGCAGGTTTGTACTTGTGGAATATGATCTCTACGGGCGATAGCCATAGTAGAGATTCATGGCATGATCTACTGTAGTTCATGATTTTGTTTTTGATGAATACTACACGTTTATTTGATCATGAGATCAAACAAAGGTATCTCAATCTCATTCTATTTTACACGTAATTTATCAACCTCGTCCACTAAATTCTATTTGAGCCTCGGTAAACCTTGGCTCAAATCAAAATTAGTGAACTTGGTTAGTAAATTCGGTATAAAATAGAAACTTGTGTGATCCTCTATATCCAATGTGCATCCCTGTTTAATTTCACCATTTTGAGGTTTTTAGTTTTTGCGCTGAAATCAAAACAGTCTTTTTTCGCAAGATTCATGTTTTAACGCGTTCATGAAATTTAATTGTTTGTGGCTATCAATGTTAATGTTATTTGTAAAAGAGGTAATTATTCCGCATTTTATTGATCTAATTACAAAGTTAATAATTTATCCAATCCACAAGAAAGGTGTGTTTGCAGAATTAAACTCCAAACTGCTTGACATTTGTATCAGCCGCTGCTTATTCACTAATTGTATAGACAACTAGTTAACTGTTAAAATCACATGCATGTAAATAACAACTTCATCTATCATTATATCTATTATCATAATTTGTGTAAGAACAGTACCGATATACGCATACACACAGTTATTAATATATATTTATAAATATGTATATGTAAGCATATACAATAAATCTATTTAGTTGTATATGCTTATATATTAGTAATATCCATATACATGTTACAGTGTTATACATATATGTAGCGATGAAGGTTATGTAATGTAATCCATGTATACAACATTTGTCACCCGGAAGCTCCCATGCCTATGTACATATTGTATATATTTAACTGTTATTATCTCCATACCTATGTATGTATAGGTTTATGAGAAATAAACTGATTGATTGCTAAAATATATAATGATAATTCAGTAATATTGTCTCATTGTTTTACCCATATGTACATTACTGTAAGTACTACTGTTTTTGTCTATTCTGGATAATAAACCGATGATCTTGATATGCATTGTGTCTTAAAATCTTCCTGAAATTTTGCGAAAAACCCTGTGTCAATGCATTCTTTTATATATGCTCTCATAGGGAGCCTGGCATATATAAAAGAAGTCATTGGCCTAACAATAATTTCCTTGACCTTGTAAGTCAGTGCATTCTCTTATATATGAAAGGCTCCATATGGGAGACTCGCATATATAACATGATGCAATGGCACAAGATATTTAATGTTGCTCATTATAAAATAGTTATTGGTTATTTCCTTTGAAGCATTGCTGATGTGTGAGCTAATGTGTATACTTGTGACCCTTTGTTGGAACAAAATGCATAAATAAGTACATGTCAGTCAAATCATGTTAATCGTCACTATTAAAGGGACTCATGGTCTTTGCAATGGGCACATGAAAAGCGATGACTCTAAAATAATCAACACATGTCAAAAAGTTATCTCATTATCAACAATTCTTCCAATTCACATAAATTCACCTTTCAAAACCAGTGTTAAACATTTCTAAAATTGATTTAGACTGAAATGCTTGAAACAATAAATCCGAATACTGAAATGTTTCCATTCTTTTATGATGTTCACAAAAGAATGACTCAATATCAGAATCTGACCGGGATAAATACGGTTGGTTCAAGATTTTATTTTAATTAAAGCTTGTATTCCTTCATGGTGATTTAAAATTTGTGCCCATATTTATCTGAAAGCAAACGCAGACAACACTATTCATGCTATTGATAACAATGTCCCAGAATAATTAATAGCCTTCAATGGATTTAGTGTTTTCGCCATAATGTTTACCTTGCAAAATTGTGATTCCATCCAACAACATATTATTTGACGTCATTCAACGGTGAAGTGGTTAATGTGAGTAATCGCGGACAAACACCTACTCTTTTTATGTGTACAATAGAATGGTACACGTCCATAGTGTCGACGTCCGGTTTGACCACTCATCGTTTTTCCATCCATCTGTCTGTCTGTCCATAGACACTTTATACATAACGCGATAACTCAAACATTTTCTATCCGGTTAAATTTTTATCGGGTTATTTTGTTTAGCCCAAAATACAGATTGAGTTCAAATACGGATTTTTTTAACTGAGTTAAATTATGGTTCTTTTAAAAAAAAATTTTAAACTAAAATAACAGCGTCCGTTTGAAATAATTGATGGGCCAATAACGTATCCCGGTAAAGGGCCAGTAGTTATGCCAGCAATGGGTCATTAATGTATGACAGTAGAGGTGCTTCATTGTATATCAGAAATGGGCCATTAACAGATACCGATAAAGGGCCATTAGTATAAGCCAACAATGGGCCATTAATGTACACCAGTAAAATGCCAATTATTTTCTGGTAGCCTTATTTAATTTCTCATCTATATGTCGGTCATCTAATAGGCCTTTGCATGCTGTTAATACAAATTCTGACTGTATTAACTAAATGGACTGTAGAATACCACTGCCAGACATCAATGGCACTTTACTGGCCTATTGATGGGTGCCATGAAAAATTATCCTGGTTTCTTTAGGGGCTATTCCTTTATTAGAAAGACTATAATTAATGTATGTGAGTTAATCATACCATTATGATTTGGTTATCACGAAGAGTTGTATTTGCCATTAAATTCCCATCGAAGGCCCCGCGTGCATTTATTCGAATGCCCTTCGATGGCAGCCACCGAAGGACCATTTAATTTTACAATAATTGGCCATCAATGGGCCATTCTTGCCATGTTTATTGGGTACGAGCATAATGCACCCCACGATATATGTATACACGTACATGAACATGCACAAATATGCATATACCTGCAACATGCGCACACGTACATCTGCTAGACGACATTCACGAAGAGCGTTCTTCAGATTAATATTTTTATATTTTTAGTCGGCAGAAATACAGATTCATACAAGGATTATTGTTTTAGCAATTCAAGCGATTTCATTGGTCGAGGGTGCGAATCAGTTTATAAGTGTATATACATATGATAATTATCCTTCAAATTTCGACGTAATGCTTGTAATGATTCAATGATTGTTTAGTTAAATGTGAACCAGGGGTCGGTATGTCTATATATGTACTTTCTTTATATCATACGATGTATGATTTATAACTATTGTTAACGCCACAGGTGTACTATGTGCTTGAAAATATAATAACCACTGGTCCAATGGGGGAATAGGTCGATGTAAAAGCTGTAGTGGTACTCCTAATGGGTCGCTTTAAAAGCTGTAATCTTACCCCGAATGCGGTATCAATAATGGTTATTTTTTGTTTTTTTTGTTATAAGTTATGCCTAAAAATAATATGTAAGTCCTATATTTGATTTTAGTTTACTTTATTTTACTTTAGTTTATTTATTTAGTTTAGTAGAAAGGAAATAGCATTCAATTAACTGATAGCCTGAAAATAATTTATAACCCATTGGGAGCCCCTGGGGTAGTGAAGTGAATTATGGGTTAAGTGAATTAAGTGCGCATGACTGTTCTGTTGGAGTAATCGCGATCTTATATTTTCTGGTCATATACACAATGTGTTTGTACCGATGCATGTATCGTGACTCGACTCATTTTCGTGGTCATATAGGCCATATATAACCTATGATCACGAAAACGAGCAGAGTCGCGAAATCTGATAGAATTCCCGGAATCATACATTCACTTTCAATAGTATACATTCTCTGAATCAGCGTAATTCCCAGAATTGTTCTTTCACCTTCAATAGCCCAGATAGCAACGCTACGTTGATTCTACGTTGGTTTTTGGTTGGTACCGTTGAGTTTACGTTGGTTAGTTTTCACTACGTTGAATCAACGTAGATTCAACGGTTATTCCCAACGGTTATTCAACGGTTAGATTTCTAACGTTTTTCCAACGTTATTTCAACAATGTTTTTCCAACGTAATTCCCACGACGTTACTTAAATGTTGGTTAAACGTTGAAAAACTAACGGTAAATCAACCAACGGTATACCAACGTTCTGCCAACGCTGCAAGCGCTATACCTGATTTTGGTTGAATGTGGGGATATACACTGGTGAACTGAATAATTTAAGGACTCGACTTGACTTAATTTTAGATACCTAACTGAATATTGTGTCAATAAAAAGTTACATGTAAATAAATAAAGTTACCAGATAAGTATGTTAATTCCCCATCAATATTATAGATCTTCCCTCAAAAATAAAATATGATTCCCCATGTTTGAATTTCAATGTCCCATGATACTTTGTGGGGGACTCTGCCAATATCAACAGTGTGTGTCAGGTAATGGTTTTTAATTTTCTTAATTGCGCTTAAGCTAAAATAATTGTGTTTAAGCTCAAATAATTGTGTTTAAGCGCAAATAATTTTAAAATAGCTTATTTGTACTGAAGCGAAATTATATTATTTCCGCTTAAGCACAAATAATGGAGCTTAAGGGCAAATAATTGTGCTTAAGCACACATAATTATTTGAAGTGAATTTGGCCTCCCATACAAAATGTTTCCTTGTGATACATTGAAACTTATGTTGATTGCTCTCTATGACTCACAATTATTATTTATATACATCAGAATCAATACAGAAAGTTCAGGGAATAGATACACTTGTATTATACACAAATTCAATAGAGTTGTTATATTAATAATAACCGAAATAGGGAATTAGCCAGTGCTAGCTACTACAATTTGTAGCCAATAATAAATCAATGTTGAAAGAACGTTGTATTTCCAACGTTGAATCAACGTCATTTTTTCAACGTTGAATCAACGTTATTTTTCCAACGTTGAATCAACGTTATTTTTCAAACGTTGAATCAACGTTATTTTTCCAACATTGAATCAACGGTTTATTTCCAACATTGTATTTAGAGTTGTTAAATTAACAGAAATAGGGAATTAGCAAGAGCTATTGGAGTTTGTGGTATATCTCCAATAATAAATCAATGTTGAAACAACGTTGTATTTCCAACGTTGAATTAACGTTATTTTTCCAACGTTGAATCAACGTTATTTTTCCAACGTTGAATCAACGTTATTTTTCCAACGTTGAATCAACGTTATATTTTCAACGTTGAATCAACGTTATTTTTCCAATGTTGAATCAACGTTATTTTCCCAACGTTGTATCAACGTTATTTTTCCAACGTTTAATCAACGTTATATTTTCAACGTTAAAAAATGCTGTATGATCAACATTGCCAACATTCAATTCTCCAAGATATCTATTTACCCCTTTAAATATAAAGATTGATGTGATCTATCAAACAGTTAATAAGCTATTAGTTTAAAAACACTACTGGTATATGTTGGGTGAATGCATTTGAAATTTAATGCTGGAGAAATATGTGGTGCAATGTGCTAGCAGAATAGTAAACCGATGAAGCAAAGGTGTGGCAAATTTATTTCCTCACTCTTCTATCCCCCCCAAAAAAATTCAAATAGTCATGTTCCTGGGGGAGGGGGATTCAGAAAAACATTCCACGATACAACGCAAGTTTTTTCGAAGGCAAATTGGGACCAACCCCAAAGTTTGATGAAAAATGGTTAATATATAGAAGGATAAGGCATACACAGAGTGTGAAATGTTTTAAATAGCCATGCGGAAGAAATGCCAATCATGTAAGTTTAATGAAAAACTCCAGAAATCTCAAAAAATGACTCATAGGGGCTCAGATACATGTTTCAGTTTCAGTGGCAAGAAGTATGGGAGGCCAAATTCACATTTAATAATGAAATATGCTGTTAAAAGCGCAAATAATTACGCTTAAGCGCAAATACCACATATTGCATGTGCTTAAAAGCACAAACAGGGCATTTGTGCTTCAGCATAATGAATTGCTCTTAAGCGAAATTTTAACTACTATATAACCTATATTCCCATAAAGGCATAAACTATTGGCATAATCTGGTGAATTTGACACCTAGCAACACAAGAGGAACATGTGGCTAATTTTAAAACCTGTTTTATTAGCCTAGAACTCAACAGTCAATTGTGAGTCTGTGTACAACAATCAAAGATAATCCCTAATTTCATTTTATCAGCATAAAGAATTGATGTCTCCCTCCTGGAACTCTTGTATTTTTCCATTTAATTTTTTAAAAGTATTTTTGTACAGATTTGGCCCATTACTATGGTCATACAGCATGAATGTGGTGTCACTTCATGAGGGATTGCTTACCTCATATGGTGTACTTATTAACTTAAATCAAGGAAAAAACCCTATTTTCATATTATCAGCATTCCTGTCCCAAAAATTGGTGTTTCATTGCTGGAGCTTTGGTGTCTCAGTCCTTGAGCTCCAGTATTTTAATTAAATTAGCATCTCTTGCATTGATAAATAGTATTTCCATGGTCATATAGGGTGACTGTGTTGTCAATGAGGGCTTGCTTCCCCCATATGGTGTGCCTGTATACTCAAAGATTGAAGAAACTCAAAGTGGCCCTGATTAATACAGAAGGTAATGCTATCGCGAGTCGCCCTGACTAATGCTGAAGAAAATATAATGCTATCACGAGTTGCCCTGACTAAACCAGAAGGTAATGTTATGGGGAGTCAGCATTTTAATAAAAAAGTTAATCTGGCTCCCTACCCATCCAAACCAATGAAAACAAGAGGTGATATGTCAATAGGTTAAGGTTGAGTTATGGATAAACCTATTTATTCACAATGGATGTTTAGTTACATATAACCATAAATTGCACTTAAGCATAAATAAGTGCAAATAATTATGCTTAAGCACAAATAATTAAGCTTAAGAGCAATTGATTGTGCTTAAGCATAATTATTTGCGCTTAAGCGCAATCAATTGACCTCAAGCGCAATCATTTCCACTTAAGTGAAATTAATTGCTCTTAAGCACAATTCATTATTAAATGTGAATTTGACCTCCCATGAAGAAGTTGTTGTAAATCCAATCAACAATTAAATGTTAACATGAACATTTTTGAAATGTAAAACTAAACTAATTTGGGTTTATCCTTATACAACTGAATATAATATTATAAACAAATGAAGAAAAAAACCAGCAAATTTCAACAGTCTTGTAGAATAACTAAATTTATGTTCTTTTCTGAGGGTGGAATTTATGGCATCAGGACTGACCTGACAAGAAACTGATATTCCTTTCGGCATAAACTGTTATAACACCAGTAGGCAACATATCTCCATGAGGCCACATCAATGAACTTACTGGTGGAGGAATACATTTGTTACTTCTCTAATGTGTGAAAACTACGGTTTGTTAGCCTGTCATATGAATGGATCACCATTGGATGATCGAAATGGTATGAGTTAAATATATAGATGATGAACTGGATGACAATATAAAGGAATAGTTTTGGATTGTACTGTCTGATCCATGCACAATGTGACAATGGTCTTAGCTTGATAATGTTCAAAGATATTTGTTGATACAGTATAGGCCTATACATAAATCATTATATTAATTGACACTGAAATAGCCATATACGACATGTAGACTGAAGAGTAATCATTTAAGGGTATCAGGTCCATAATTAGTAGTTATCATGGTGTCACCCCTACCCATATGAACCCTGTTGGAGACCAAATTCACATTTAATAATGAATAGCACTTAAGAGCAATTGATTGCGCTTAAGCACAAATAATTTTGCTTAAGTGCAAATACCACATATTGTGCAATTAATCGCGCTTTAGGCTAGCGTAATTGTAACTACCATCTAACCTATCCATAAACTATTGACATGACCTGGTGTATCACCTAGTAGCAACAAAAGAGGAGTATTGGGCTAAGTTTAACCTGTTTTAATTAGCCTGAGTACTCAACAGTCGTCTGTGAGTAGATGTATGTGTACAACAATGATAATCCATAATTACATATTATCAGCATCCCTATATCCAAAGAATTGATTTCTCCTTCCCGGAACTCTAGGAATTGTTTTATATAATTTTTTAGAAGTATTTTTGCATGGATTTGGGACATTACTATGGTCATATAGCATTATTATGCATGTGGTGTCACTGCATGAGGGCTTGCTTACCACATATGGTAAAAAGGCATTAACGGATTTCGACGAAATTTTATACCTAGGGATATTTTTATCCGGGGGGGGGGGGGGTTTTCGACGGGTCAAATCGTGACCCCCGCCCTGACCTTGACCTTCAAAATGGTCAATTCAAGGTCAAAGCCCGGACGAAGTCGGGTCACCTGCTAGTAATAATATAAATGCGATTTTTGTCACAATAAATTCACGGTTTGACATACAGATCGTCGATCATCGTCATTTTAGATCATTTTAGACGTGGACACTGCGGGATGACCGGCGTTTTACTACCATGTTGCCTTTTAGATCATTTTATCGTCAATAAATTATCTTATCTGATCTTAACTGGTACTCCGTATTCCATATGGCTGTTAACTGGTATTCCGTATTCCACCCTCTGTGTTAAGTGGTATTCCGTATTCCAGGGGGGTGGGGGCCTCCTTATTATTAACCTCATTTGATCTTTGAGGGGTGAAAACTTGCTATAGCGCTATTCATTTGCACTTAAGCGAAAATCAATTGCGCAAATCAATTGGATAAAGATGTAAGTAATTGTGCTTAAGCGAAATTGAATTACGATTAAGCAGCTTAAGCGCAATTGAATTGCGCTTAAGTTCAATTATCTAATAAATGTGAAAACGGCCTCCCATAGTTAGGTGTCTAACAATTTATTTGCGCTTAAGTGGAAATCATTTGCGCTTAAGCGCAAACACCTAACACTCCCTTACTTCCCTCCGATTGAGTCCATCTCATTGTAGTCGCTCCATACAGACTCGAAAGTTGAAGAAAAAACATATTTCCATATGCATATCAGCATCTCTGTCCCTGGTGTCCCAAGAATTGGTGTCTCACTCCAAGAGCTCTTGTATATTTTATTAAAGGGAATTTCCTGCACAGATATGTACAATTTCCATGGCCGTAAAAGGGGAATTAGGGTTACTGGGGGAGGCTGGTTTCCCTCACATGGAGTACTTATATTGACTTGCAACAAGGGGGAAAAACACTATTTTCATATTATCAGCATCCCTGCCCCCAATAATTTGTGTCTCCATCCCAGAAATCTAGTATATTTTATAAAAGGAGACATATCCTGCACAGATCTATACCATTTCCGTGGTCATAAAAAGGGAATTAGGGTTACTGTGGGATTGCTTCCCTCATATGGTGGGCTGTATAGGCTTGAGTGGTGTGTTTTGGCCTGTGCCATTTAAAATTAATTCAGTGGGGATCAATGCATATGAATTTTTATCATTTGGACTTTGAAAGCGCAAATAAGGAATAAATGTGAAAATGGCCTCCCATACCTCTGAACCAGATCACCCCCACCCCCCCCCCCCCCAAAGTTTGAGATTTTTTTTTTCAAAGTCAAATATCCCTTCCCCATTATTTGGTTGGAATTTTCCAATTGGTACATTCCAGCCCAACTCCCCCCTCCCCAATCCACCACCGACAGTTTGTTTAGTTATTTTCTTTTGTTCAATAAAACCAGATGAATCAGACATATTATAAATCGTTTTAGCCACCCCCCCCCCCCCAATAAAGACAATAACCACGTTATTAATACGTTAGCGAATATCGATATTAATTGCGCAAAGCCAGGGACAAAACGCACCTGTTAATATAGAAACTAAACAGCTCGAGACGCGGTGAGTTGCACGTGCATGACGCGATCTTGACGTCATAATATTTCGTCATCGCGCACTGTTGAGTGTTTGGATTTGAAAATATTTCGAGTACACGATTTGGGACAACTTCCATGCAAGTTTTGAACGGAGCGTTCGAATAAACGACCACCACGTCACCACGTTGACCTACATATAGACCCGGAACAGCTGCGCAGTTCAGTTTACGGACGTGTGAACATCGGTGAGTATTAATTATTGACCCAATTGGCAATTTCCAAAAATTTCACAATCACTCCCTCACTTAGTGAAGTTAGTCACTATCGTATCACTATCAGCAGTCTGACTCTGGTCTCTGGTCGGGCCGTACCCCGAGTCTCCGTGACCTAAATAGTCTGGGTCGCTGTCTCTGACCCGTGACCGTGACATTCACATTGCGCTTGAAGTTGAATTTGCCAGTGAACTTTTAGTTTTACAACGACAACACCTACATTTTCATTTTGTATTTCGTCAAGTGACCAATTTTAAATGGGGATTTCCATGCAAATCTGCTCAGCTGAGCAAAAGGTACAGAGTTGCAGTAACTTGCACGGCATATACTTCTGATTTGATGTGGCATTGGAAACAACAGGTATTTAACTTGTTCCGTTATAATGTTGGTGTATTTATTTTTTAATTTTGTATTGATTTTTCAAATGTAGGTCAAGTGATGTAATTCCAGAAAATAATTCTCAAAAATGTATTTATTGAAAAATTTTATGATTTACCAAGCGGAACTGCAGATAAATACCTGTTGTTTCCAATGTCACATTAATTCCTGGCACAGTGCTCAGAAAAAGTCAGTTGCAAGAGAGGGTCCTCGGAGGGAACTTTAATTTCTTGAAGTTGAAAGTTGAATATTGAAATTGTGTTTGTTTGAATGAAGATTTGCAGTTTACAAATTTTACAAATTACAATGTATATCTATATCTGACATGTAGATCTATATGTTTATATAATACCGGGTATTGGCTATTCAGTATTCTCAGTAATGGAGTAAATAATTATTCGGTGTCTCTCAGTCTCAGTCTCACTCTTGTCACCGTGATCAGGGGGGGGAGGGTAGTAAAAATATTAGCAGGAAGGTATGCTGTTTTTATACGCCCTTTTTGAAAAAAGGTTGTATTATGTTATCAGTCTGTCCGTCCGTCTGTCTGTCTGTCCGTTAACATTTGTGGTTTCCGATCGATAACTCCAGTTTGGATTATTTTATCTGAACCAAAGTTGGTATGTGTATTTCCCAGCTAAAGATACAGGCCAAGTTCGAATATGGGTTCCGTACAATTATTTTTACATGAGTTACGGCCCTTTATCAACATTAACATTTCGATTTCCGACCGATAACTCCAGTTTTTATTATTTTATCTGCACAAACCAAAGCTGGTATGTGTTTTTCCCAGCTAAAACTACAGGCCAAGTTCGAATATAGGTTCTGTATAATTATTTTTTACGTGAGTTACTCTTGAGTGCCTACTCTCGGGCTCCAAATAAAAGTGCAGGCCCCAATAATAGTGCAGGGGAAACTCTGAACAAAACATCAACTGTTAAACATATTATTTTTACAGTTCGTGAGTTCGTGTAGGTCAAGCATAGGAATCAACATAGTACGGTATATGTCATGTGGTGTTTTATTCAGTATTTAAATGTTCACATGTGTGTCATATATATTTGAATATGTACATGCATAAAGATATAAACTCATCTTTTTGGTATCAGAGTCATATAGAAATCTTGAGTTTGTGCTGATTTCAATTTTCATAGCCTCAAAATTAATAAACGTGCAGACCCAAATAAGCACTGTGCAGGGGGGGGGGGGGGGGGGGGGGGGGGTGGGGGTGGGTATTTCCCAAGAAAATAATAAACGTGCATGCATGTTTATTTGGAGCCCAAGAGTAATATAGTAATAAACATACAGAGCGGAATAAACATACAGGGCGGAATATTCCCAATTTTTAATAAACATACAGGGCGTAATAAACATGCAGGGTGGAAATTTCCTCAAATCTATTGAAATACTCATTTAAAATCCATAGCTCGATCGTCCTATTTAATATTGTACTAGTTCTAATTTATATGTTATTACTACATTGTAATCCACTTTGAGAAATGGATTGTATATTCAGCATTGAGCAATAGTATCCTTGCTAGTAAGTACTAGTACTAATACTAAATACAATTTGGTATCCAAGGATATATATACTACTAGTACATGTAGTATGTTTTGCGAGATACTTTAACATACTAGTAGGAAGGGAGACACCCTAACCGGTTTTTGTTCAGCCTTAATACTATACAATTGTACCAGTACTGTACATGTACTACACGCGCAGAAATTACGTCATTGAGCTATTCCGGGGGGGGCAATTTTAATATTATCGGATGTTTTGATTGGTTCACAGATAGATTGTTCTGGTTCTGTGATAGAAATAGCACCGAATGACCATGTGTTCGGGCGTTTGTTTAAGAAATTATGTCGATGATACAAGAAGCGATTCCCAGGGGGTGGGGACTAATATCGGATGTTTTGATTGGTTCAAAGTAAATCCTGTGACAGAAATAGTTTCGATGTGTATAGATTTTAAACTGAGTCTTCGAACGTGCATACAAATCAACACACACACGCTTTATTTGTTCAATAATCACAAATCATCCGTGTATACTTTAATAGTAAAAAAAAGATTGGTTGACATATTTCGACCGCCAAATTTAATAAATGTGCAGGGCCAAATAACGATCGTACAGGCGGGAATTTTTAATTCAAATTTAACAATCGTACATGTACCTTTATTAGGCACTCAAGAGTATGGCCATTTTTTGACTTAGAATTTGACCGCATTTTGGCATTGAAATTAGGGGTATATCAGATTTTCTTCAAATGTAAGCTCAAAGTATTATTTTATTTTGTGGTAGTACAATTTGAAATGGCTAAAGGGCATATTTTGCCACGCCCTAGCGATGCTCTCGTTTGCATCTGACATTTTTGGGTACCCACCTGCAGAAGAAGAAAAAAATTTGACACCCAACTTATATATTTTTTTTACACCCACTGTGACCCACCCCTAATATTTCACTAATTTTGGTCTAAACCACATAAAAACCCATATCACTCATATGACTGTGAAATTATCTCTTTTAACCCTTTCAGTGCCAAGTCCAATTTTTGTATCAACCCATATACCCTGTGCCATTGCATTCTCTTATATATGCGAGTCGACCATATGTCGCCTCGCATATATGAGAGAATGCATTGGGCCATTGGCCTAAGGCTAACAATTTTTCATCATTTGTTATTATTTTTTACAATTTTAATAATTTGTTCTTATATTCTTTAACAGACTTATTTTGTAGGTTAACTTTTGTGCCAGGGAATCTTAATACGTTTTTCATGGGCATCAAAATTATTACTATGAATACTTGGTGATACTTTTGAGTTATAACATGCCCCTCAGGTTTTATCCAGTTTGTTTTTAAATTCGCTATAGCATGCTGCATCCCCAAAATAAATTCAACCTTTTTTTTAATTTAATTTTTTAGGGCCGATTTTACAGACCGTAAATTAGGGCCGATGAGATCGGCCCCTGGCACTGAAAAGGGTTAACAGTTTAACCTGTTTCAGAAGCTGTTTTAATTGAAAAAAAAAGGTCAATAGAGGTAAATATGAAGAATTTTTTCAAATATGGCTGATAGGCATTTGTCTACCACATACATGCCGTACATGCAATAGAGCTTCCAGGTCAGTGTGTGATGAGAGTATGCTATAAGTCTTCCTGGGTGGTCAAATTCCATACTGCTAAATGGAAATTCTATTAAATCTTAATGCATTGATATAGACTAGTGGACATACAGTAATGCTCTAATTGCTGAGAGCTTTCTGATGAATGGCAACAAGCCATATTTCCGACTAAATCCTGAAAAGTTACCCATAATTCTGCTGTGGTTAAGAAGTTGATTAATTAGAGCATTACTGTATACAGTTGAGAACTTCATTGTTTTGTGACTGATGGGGACATAATTTACATGGCTACATTTAAAACAATTGAATGTATTTGTATTGGATAACATAATTTCTTATATTAATGTTCCATTGTGAATGTAGGAAAACAAAAGTTAGTATTAGTATCTCAATAGTTTGTGTGTACCACAACATTATGAACACAAAACGTGACTGATGGGACAAACCAATGGGAAGTAAATTCTGGGTGAATATTTGGGGTGAAATAGTATGGGAATGTATATACCTTAATGATTGTCAGTAATGTTTCCATATTCAAATACAAATGAAGTAATAAGTAACCTATATATTTATTGTCAGTTGGTTAAAAATCCACATTGCACAAAAAATTGGTAAAATCCATCAGTTTTTTGCCTGAAAAAAATGGTAGAGATGTTCTTTATCATAACTTAGGATTGGTGGCAGTTATTGAGAAAATTAAAAGATTCATAAATTTGGGTATCTAACCATTCCACTGAGTAATACAGTGATAACTTTCTGCTGGAAATGACCTAATGACAAAAATTAAACGTATGCTTTAAATAGTCATGATATGGTCAGAAATTAACTTTTTATGACAAAAAGTTGATAGAGTAGGAATTTGGTGTGGGGGAGAGGCCTGAGTATCCCCCCCCCCCCTTCACCCAGCAGCAGAATTAAAAAAAATATATATTTAAGTTTATCTCCCATTTCATAACTATATAAAGCAAATTAAGCAATAAAATCATACGTTTAATTTTTGTCATATGTAGGTGGGTGGGGGGAAGATACTCAGGCCTGGGTATCTCCCCCCCCCCCCCCCCCAACCCCAAATTCATACTCTATCAAATTTTGCTCATATAAAGTTAATTTCTCGCCATTTCATGACTATATAAAGCAAATTAAGCAATAAAATCATGTTTAATTTTTGTCATATGTAGCTGCTAGGTGGGGGGGGGGGGGGGGGAGATACTCAGGCCTGGGTATCTCCCCTCACCCCAAATTCTTACTCGATCAAATTTTGCTCATATAAAGTTAATTTCTCGCCATTTCATGACTATATAAAGCAAAATAAACGATAAAATCGTAAGGTAATATTTTGACATATTTATGCTATTGTGTGAGGGGTTAAGTTAAACTTCAAAATATTATTATTATTTTTTTTTTTTTTAATAGTTTTCTCGACATTTCTTACCATAATAATATAAAATAAGTGAGGAAAAAAAAAATATATGAGTGGGGGGGGGGGGGGGAGATACTCAGGGCGGGGGGGGGGGGGGAGATAAACTGTTACGCCGGTACTAATATTTCCAGTCTGCAGGCCTGGAAATCTGAGGAGGGCTATTTGATAGCCCTCCTACAGCCCTCGCAACATTGACTCCAGGAGGGCTATTTTCAGCCCCCCTAAAGTCTGTCAAATCTTGCCAACATGAAATTCATTTTGTGAAACTAACCAGTTAGGACATATAACAAAAACTTTCTACTAATGCCACTAGAAATATCCACGATTCCACTGGACAGATAACATGAATATAATAGAAGAGGGGAGTTAAGTCTAGGTGGGCTAATATTAGCCCTTCTATTAAGGCAACCCAAGAGGGATATTAATTTTCAGCCCTCTTGAAATTATCAAACCGCCAGGCCTGAGTATTAACTCAGGTAAAATATCAAAACTGTAAAAGTTGAGGAGGGCTATAGCCCTCCTAGGCAAATCTAGGAGGGCTATTAATAGCCCTCCTAGATTTTCTAGATCGCCAGCCCTGAGTCTGTACGTTTATTCTGCCCTGTACTATTATTCAGTTATGCGACATTTTCCAACCTGTACTATTATTCCACCCTGTACATTTATTAGGCACTCAAGAGTATCAGAATCATATAGAAATCTTGAATTTGTGCTGATTTCAATTTTCATAGCTTCAAAATTAATAAACGTGCAGACCTAAATTAGCACTGTGCAGGGGGGAAATTTCCCAAGAAAATAATAAACATGCATGCATGTTTATTTGGAGCCCAAGAGTATGGAGTGATTAGGAATGCTGAAAGTTAAATGTCTAGATATGAACACGAAGAGATATATATATAAATTAAAATTCAAGATGGCTCCAAGCTAGTGGTCACCCCGATGTTCCATGTGAAGTCTGGTGATGATCGGATGAGGGATGTTGTCTGCAGGGTGTGGCAAAGAATTTAGTCATGCAAACATTGCAAAGAGTAAAATCCAAGATAGCTGTAGAAAATCTTGGATTTCAAATTTGAATCCATCGACACACCCTGCAGCGGCGCAGTCCGCATATATCGGTATCTAATTTGAAAAAATCATGGGCATTTTACTCTTTGCATGACTAAATTCTTTGGCACACACGACATACCACATCCCTCATCTGATCGCCACCAAACTTCATATGGATCTCAGGGGTGACCTCTAGATGGGAGATATCGATTATTTCCTAATTCATTTAAAAACATGACCACTAGCAGCCATCTTGGATTTTACTCTTTGTATGACTAAATCCTTTTAGTCCAGTGCATTTATAATTTCACCTCAAACTAATTGCAATGTTCACAAAGTTCCTGAGTGGGAATAAGTACATTAATCCTTTCATGACTGGAGCTGCGCTGGTGCAGCATTAAAGATCCTGTGCCAGGGTATTCTCTTATATATGTGAGTCTCTCATAGGGAGCCTCACATATGTAAGAGAATGTACTGGCTTACAAGGTCAAGGTAAATATTGTTTGGCCAATACTAGTACAGGGTTGTCAGGAAATTTCAGGAAACTCCAGTCATGAAAGGGTTAACTCATGCTAAAATAGTATAGTACATTAAAAATAAGGAGAAGCAGTCTGAGTTTGGGGGTATTCATATTTATTTTGAGCAAAGTAGAAAATAAAATGAAAAAATAAAATAAAATGAAAAGCCACCCCCCCCCCTATATTTGTTTGGCGTCATCACAAGCAACATACTAAAAATCAAAAAGAATCAAGAAAGGCGAATTTTGAGAATTTGTTAAGTAAATTTGGTCAAATACTCAATGTATGGCTTTTCATGAATGTTTATAAAAAACTTTATTTCACAAGACCATCCATTTATATATCCATTTTATAGAGTACCCAATCATGATTGCAGAACAGAAAACCTTTCTCAGATACGTTGAATAATTTTTTAGTTATGTCAGTGGTTATGTGCCTCCAAAATTGGGAATTTATCTGATTTCAGAGCCAAAATTTATCAAAATTAGCTAAAATCCATTTTTTATGGTCTTTTTATATTTTGAAAACTAAAGGAAAATGAAGGGATATCTTGTTGTTTTAGTTATGTCCTCTCTAGATTGTGCACAAAAATGAACTGGTGTCATGAACAAGCCTTGAAATAGGGTGTCTGTCATTTGCAGAATGAGGTCCCCAGAGGGTGAATTTGGTGATGCTAGCCCACTATGCGGGGTAGCATCACTAAATTCACCCTCTGGGGACCTCATTCTGCAAATGACAGACACCCTATTTCAAGGCTTGGTGATGAAATAGCAAATTTGTGGTCATACAACTCAATAAATCTATGTCCATGACATTCCCTGTATTTCTCATAATCACTCAAGTATACATGGTTGAACACTCTTGTGAAGGAATTTCCAAAGACATGGTGTAGAATATCAACTTAAGGCCCTATGAATCCTTAGAATTGACTTTCTAAAAATGCCTTTTGTGGTGTTTTTGTCCATTTTTAGCTCAACTTTACAATGTAAAGTTTGAGCTATTGCCATGGGATGGCGACCATCGTGCATGCGTCAACAAATTCCTTCGGCATCCCTACAGGCCGCATCACTCATCCGATCTTCACCAAACTTCAGATGTACATGTAGCTTCAAGATGACCTATAGATGGGAACTATCAAATTTATCCAGCGCAACTCCCAAGTCCCTTCTTGAAAGGGTTAAATTGGCCATGGCAACAAGCAATGCTGTGGGAAACGCAGTGGCAACATGTAGCATCTATCATGCCACAGCATTAACATTTTTCCTAATTTTTCGAACTATATGTTATTTTTTATCAATGCTGTTCGAAACATTGGAAACTGTCAAAATATTACTGAATTTGTTAATCATCAGGGCTTGATTTAACTGGATTTCCAATTTCTAATCTAAACCAATGTACAATGAAAAGACATGTATTGGTTGGGAATGCTATAAAAAATCCCTGGTAATGTAAATAATAGCCTCAAATTTGTCCATAGTGGTCCCCCATTCAGTCCATTCTGTCTAGACCAAGTCTTCTCGGTCCACAACAGCTTGGGATATCAGTTGGGTTGATGCAACTGATATCACAAGCTGTTTGTGGACCGAGAAGACATGGTCCAATTGCACCGTCCAAGTCCAAAACACCTTTCAATTTATTGTTCTGTTTATATTCCAGGTAAAGGCTGATGGAGCCAGATGGAGCAAGCATAAGTCGTGAAACTCTTATTGATAACTGGTTTGGTGTGATTATTGAATTGTTCAGAGGAGACCATTGATAGCTGGAAAGAGTTCACAACTGTTCGTTGTACTAGTATGGAGAGATGTTATTGATGGATATGGTAAATCAAATTTCAAGAAGTAAACTGGGCCAATTGGCAGGAGGATATAGTTTCTTGGTAATACGGGATTGGTGCATGGAATTCTGTATGAAGTAATGACTGTGATATTCCTTGATGCTGTGAATTAACGACAGTTATGTGAAAATACTTTGAGAACACCTTGGGTCTCTTCATAGATCAATCCTGAGATTTTCTCTTGACACCAGTACCAGTACATGTATTAGTAAATGTGTGAGAAATGTTAAGATGTCAACACTTGGATTATCTGACAGAATTCAATAGCCCATTGATGACATGCTTCAGGATTAATATGTGATATGTATAATCCACATTGATAACATCTGGAGATTCTGGAGTGAATAATCTTTTACACTGCATGGTATCACATCATGTGATTGTTGTGTCCTGTTATTTAAATGTAAACAGTTTATTCCAGTCACTGTGTATGGACAAGTGCGGAGAGAAATGCAGAGAATACTCTACAAAAAACTTGGTGGTGCTACTGCTACCTAAATTCCACTAAACATGGAACAGGATATGATTCTGTCATTAAATGCATTGAAATTTATTTGAAAAAAATCTATAAAACATAACATGCTTTTAAATATAGAATAAATGTTTTATTTCTAATGATTTTACCATGAAAATAATCCCAACAAGCTTTAAAGCGACTCAGGTATAATGTTTAGTTTTTACTTATTAATAACTGTTTGCTATAATCCGAAAATTTATAAATAACATTAAATTGTGTTAATTTTTACATTTATCCTGTTATAAATGGTACTGGTACTACTAGTAGTACTGTAATAGCGCTTTTAAGTGCAGAATTTGAAAATTTATTATAAAAATTCTGTAACTTCCATTACACGTATGTCTTTTAGAGTATAATTTAATATAGAGTCCATATACTTTAAAAAATAACCCTTCCATGACTGGAGCTTCCTGAAATTTTGCGATAACCCTGTGCCAATGCATTCTCTTATACATGTGAGTCTCCCATAGGGAGTCTCTCATATATAAGAGAATCCATTGACCTTACAATATTTACCTTGACCTTGTAAGCCAGTGCGTTCTCTTATAAATACATTATACATGTACATGCAATGCTTCCTATTGGGTACTCGTATATTGATAATGCTGCAGCAGCGCAGCTCCTGTCATGAAATGGTTAATGTATTTATTGACCTATTTTTATACGCCCTTTTGAAAAAAAGGCCGTATTATAGTATTGGTCTGTCCGTCCGTCCGTCCGGGCGGGCGTCCGTCCGTCCGTTAACCTGTTGTCCGGATGATAACTTTAGTTAGAGTGAACCAAATTTAATAAAATTTGGTATGTGGGTTTATTAGCTGAAAAGTAAGTTCAAGTTCGAATTTGGGTTCCGCCCGCCAATTTTCACCGGAGTTATGCCCTTTATTTGACGTTTTTTGACTTAGAAAATCCTTGAAATTTGTTGTCCGGATGATAACTTTAGTATAGTTTATTGGAATGAATCCAAATTTGGTATATTACTTTCTCCCACCAAAACACAGGTCAAGTTCGAACTTGGGTTCTGTCCGACCATTTTTGGCAGAGTTATGCCCCTTTTTCGACTCAGAAAATTCAGTTTTTCTTATGTTTTTTGGTTTCCTGATGATAACTCGATTTTGGAATGTTTATACGCAAAACCCGTTTTTTTGTGGATTACATATATCGAAATACAGCTCAAGTCCGAATTTCGTTTTAATCCGATAATTTTTGCAAGAGTTATGGCCCCTTTTTTGACGAAATTTGACTTAGAAAATCCCTGAAATTTGTTGTCCGGATTATAACATTAGTTAGAGTGAACCGATTTCAATCAAATTTGGTATGTGGGTTTATTAGGAGAAAAGACAGCTCAAGTTCGAATTTGGGTTCCGTCCGCCAATTTTCACCGGAGTTATGCCCCTTATTTGACGTAATTTGACTTAGAAAATCCCTGAAATTTGTTGTCCGGATGATAACTTTACTAGAGCTTATCGGATTCAATGATAATTTGGTATATTACTTTCTCCCACCAAACACAGGTCAAGTTCAAATTTGAGTTTCCGTCCGCCAATTTTTACCAGAGTTATGCCCCTTTTTTACCAGTTTCCGCCGACCCAAGAGAGGGCGTATATTGCACGCCCAGCGTAGCTCTTGTCATCCTTGGAATGTGAATAAAGTTTCCAACGTTATTTCAACGTAGATTCAACGTATCAAAATTCAGCGTTAGGTTTCCAACATTAATTCATTGTAGATTTAACCGTTAAAACAACTTTATTTCAACATTGATTCAACGTTGAACGAAAGTCCAAAAATTAAACTGTTAGATTTCTAACGTTATTGTAACGTTGATTCAATGTTGATCAAACATTACAAAAGTGAACGTTAGGTTTCCAACGTTATTTCAACGTAGATTCAACGTATTAAAATTCAGCGTTAGGTTTTCAACATTAATTCAACGTTAAGATAACGTCCTGAAATTCAACGTTAGGTTTCCAACGTTATTTCAACATTGATTCAACGTAGAATGAACGTCCAAAAATTAAACCGTTATATTTCTAACGTTATTTCAACGTTGATTCAACGTTAAAATAACATCCAGAAATTCAACGTTAGGTTTCCAACGTTATATCAACGTAGATTCAATGTATAAAAATTCAGCTTTAGGTTTCCAACATTAATTCAACGTAGATTCAAAGTTAAGATAACGTCCCGAATTCAACGTTAGGTTTCCAACGTTATTTCAACATTGGTTCAACGTAGAATGAACATCCAAAAATTAAACCGTTAGATTTCTAACGTTATTTCAACGTTGATTCAATGTTAAAATAACATCCAGAAATTTAATGTTAGGTTTCCAACGTTATATCAACGTAGATTTAACGTATCAAATTTCAGCGTTAGGTTTCCAACATTAATTCAACGTAGATTTAACGTTAAGATAACGTCCCGAAATTCAACGTTAGGTTTCCAACGTTATTTCAACATTGATTCAACATAGAATGAACGTCCAAAAATTCAACCGTTAGATTTCTAATGTTATTTCAACGTTGATTCAACGTTAAAATAACATCCAGAAATTCAACGTTAGGTTTCCAACGTTATTTCAACATTGATTCAACGTAGAATGAACGTCCAAAAATTAAACCGTTAGATTTCTAACGTTATTTCAACGTTGATTCAACGTTAAAATAACATACAGAAATTCAACGTTAGGTTTCCAACGTTATATCAACGTAGATTCAACGTTAAGATAACGTCCCGAAATTCAACGTTAGCTTTCAAACGTTATCCCAACGTTGATTCAACGTTAAAATAACGTCCAGAAATTCAATGTTAGGTTTCCAACGTTATTTCAACATTGATTCAACGTAGAATGAACGTCCAAAAATTAAACCGTTAGATTTCTAACGTTATTTCAACGTTGATTCAACATTAGGTTTCCAACGTTATATCAACGTAGATTCAACGTTAAGATAACGTCCCGAAATTCAACGTTAGCTTTCAAACGTTATCCCAACGTTGATTCAACGTTAAAATAACGTCCAGAAATTAAACGTTAGGTTTCCAACGTTATTTCAACATTGATTCAACGTAGAATGAACGTCCAAAAATTAAACCGTTAGATTTCTAACGTTATTTCAACGTTGATTCAACGTTAAAATAACATCCAGAAATTCAACGTTAGGTTTCCAACGTTATTTCAACATTGATTCAACGTAGAATGAACGTTCAAAAATTAAACCGTTAGATTTCTAACGTTATTTCAACGTTGATTCAACGTTAAAATAACATCCAGAAATTCAACGTTAGGTTTCCAACGTTATATCAACTTAGATTCAACGTTAAGATAATGTCCCGAAATTCAACGTTAGCTTTCAAACGTTATCCCAACGTTGATTCAACGTTAAAATAACGTCCAGAAATTAAACGTTAGATTTCCAACGTTAATTCAACGTTGATTCAACGTTGATCGAATGTCCCAAAAATTCAATGTTAGATTTCCAACATTATCCCAATGTCAATGTCAGCTTTGCAACGTTATCCCAATGTTGATTCAACATTGAGCTAACATAACAAAAAATCAACGTTAGGATTCCAACGTTATTTCAACGTTGATTCAACGTTGAGTAAACGTCCCAAAATTCAACGTTAGGTTTCCAACATTATCCCAACGTCGATTCAACGTTGAGCGAACGTCCAAAAATTCAACGTTAGGTTTCCAATATTTTTCCCACGTTGATTCAACGTTGATACAACGTCCCAAAATTCAACGTTAGTTTTCCAACGTTGATTCAACGTTGACTCAACCGTTGATTCTACGTTCACGTCCACGAGCAAACTGGACCAATCACCAACGTTATCTCAACGTTATTTCAACGTTGAATCAACGTTGAGCCAACGGTTGATTTTACGTTGGATCAACGTAGTGATGCTATCTGGGAGGATTCTCCGAATTTGATAGATTTTCACTTTCACTGTTCGTTTTTACCATGTAAAGCGACCGTAGTTGACACAGATATATGACACACTGGCTGAGTCCATGACAAATAGTTTATGTAGCATTGCTTCTTTCGTTTAATTAAAGCTCACCTCGTTATTAAAACGCATGTTAATCGTATTTGTTTACAAATTGAATTTCAGTTTAGACAAACTGGCAGAAGTGAGTTTGTTTGAAGCGAATATTATCTCACTTGACCCCTGAACTGAAATATTCCGTAACCGGTTCATACAAAGATAATTGATAACGGCAATATTTAATAAATTATTTACCTTGTTTATGTCAAACGTTCTTGATTATTATACATAGATGTATGGCCAATTACTTATAGTATATTAGCCTGTGAATGAGCAAAAAAAATTGCGCCCTAAAAACCAAACAGATATCAGTATAATTATCAATTGCTTTATCGATAAAACCACATGTGTCTTGTTTATATTCTCGTAGGATGCCTTCATCCTGGTTATAAACATTCTGATTCATTGTAGACAGGAGCTATTTATCTCGCAAGATCGCGCGTTTTGTTTACATATTGGAGTGAGGAAACAACGGTTTGGTTACGGTATATATACAGTTCTGACCGATTTATTCTTTGATTTCTTATTATAAAGCGTTTAGTGGCCAAGTTATGAAATAATTAATCGCACGAACAACCTGGCATTTAATGTTTGAAAATTTGGTGATGACATGATGATTTTGTGCGGAATTAGGGTAGTATCAAAAGTGGCAAATTTAAGGACGGAAACGGCACACGGACCTATTATTATTATTTTTTTTTTCTCTGTTGGTCATATTAGGTCCGAAGAGTCATTCTTCACAATTGACTAGGTTAGAGAGTTCCAGCATTCACAAGGAATCGAGCATAGCCCGGACATTAACACTGTCGCCTGTGCCCTGTGGAGAATAATTGGTGTACTGTAATTATCGCCACCGGTGTATACTGTGCTTGAAAATATAATATACACTGGTGTTATGCGGGATTAGGTCGATGTAAAAGCTGCGAATGGGTCGCTTTTAAAAGCTGTAGTGTTACCCCGAATGTGGTATCCTCAATAAAATAGTCCGACACAGATTAGCACATGTGCTGATATTGATAATTACCACACACTTTGGAAAGCATGCGATCGTGTGGTAATCAAGGATGGATTTCGACGAAATTTGATACCTAGGGCTGGTTTTGTCCGGGGAGTGTTTTGGGCGGGTCAAATCGTGACCCCGACCTGACCTTGACCTCCAAAATGGTCAATTCAAGGTCAAATCGGGTAAAAAGTACGGATTTCGACGAAATTTGATACCTAGTGGTACTTTTCTCCGGGGAGTGTTTTGGACGGGTCAAATCATCACCCCGGCCTGACCTTGACTTTAAAAATAGTCAATTCAAGGTTAAAATGGCGCCTTTCGCCGGAAAGTAGATGGGAACAGCCCGGTCGAAATCGGGCCCACCAGCCAGTGTAATAAAAAGCGAGACAGCTTGAAGAATGTAATGTATAACACGAGAAACGGGAAAACGTGGTATATGGAAGTATCCAAATTTCCCACATGGAATTTGAAAGCTAGTTTGTATTATAATTATATTATAATTTATATTTATGGCTAATAATATGATCTTGGTGGCGTTACCATTTCTGACTATGGTTTTATTGTATTGTATTGTATTGAATTACCCCTCAAAGATATCAGCAGTCACATTTTTGGTTTGTTATGCTCACTCGAGATTTAGCTATATATGTATCATTATCAAGCTTGACTGTCGGCTTGTCGATTGCTGTTATCACAAACTGGCTGAGTCAATAAACCTTACGCATAATTCTTATTATAGATGGAATGCAAACGAAGGTGGACATGTAACATGGACATATCTCGTTTTTTCCCCATCATGGTTTTTCCGAATTTGTTTCTCGGAATTACACAACCACGGATGGGTTATTAGGACCATGTTTGGGTAAGTTTAGATATTGGGTGACGACGTTACAACTTCACGGCTAGGGGATATCCTGCTATTAAAGACGTGATAGTACTTAGATAGCATTAGTCCATGAAAGGTCTACGTTTATTTTTCCATTTCGTTGCACCCCCCCCCCCCCCGCGCATTTTTCATTTATATATATTAAAATGTCAGGCATCTCCTCTTCGGCACAGTGACACTACTATCCGGTTATAAACAGTGTCCAAAGGTTGAGAAAATCAGGAGAGACTACTCCAATCTCGACGTATAATTTATATCCATCTGTGATCAGATAATATATAGAGACCTGTGAATGTATGTTTGCGTCGTTGGTATCTGTTTTGGCATAATGCCCACATAATATGTACTGTCAGGATAAAACACCCCTTTCTATTTTCACATAATTCCGTAAATTTTGAAAAAGCCCTTTAACTCATTACCATTTCAACAATTTTGCTTCGATCAAAAATATTATAGTTTTTAAAACTTCCCATGTTAAAAAAAATAAATATTTATTTTGCGAAAATGTCGAAATCGAACTGCAATACATGACTTATTTTATGTTAAACTGAAAAGATGTGATGATACTGATAGAAAATATATTATGGGCGGCCATTCGGTCGGAAATTACATGAAATAAAAGTTAATGGTGGTTTGTGAACACAATAGTCTCTATTTTCAAACCAATATTCTCTATTTTCAAACCAATAGTCGTTCTTGGATTCAATAATAGACAGTTCCGTTTTAATAGATATAGATTCATAATCAATGTTGACCGATGCAAAATTAATGTTCTATTTTAATTTAATAGTATTCATTGTTCAACTAATATCTAATAACACACAATTAGTAAGATTCGCGCATATTCAATAAACGTACATTCCGTTTCAATAGCCATATTTTCTTAATCAATAAAGATATTTCAAACCAATAGACGATTTCCCACGAACAATGATTATCGTTATAAAACTATTATACCTTATTGTCATTCTTATATTTAATAGATATAAATTATCACCAACGCATAATTAATAACGTTCTATTTAAATTCAATAGGTTTCGTATTGGAATCAATATCTAATAGCGGAATCAACTATTTCCGGTGAAACCAATGACTAAAAGTGCAGAATTAATGGACGAGTCTACAGAATTAATAGCTTCCGTTTACAATCCAATGAACAATTCTTGAATTAACAGTTAATTCTTGAATTAACGCTAGGGGCGCTGGCCACCAATTTTGCTGGAATCACCTAACCGCAAAATCCGTGACGTCAACATGGGATATCCCCGCGAGCAAAAAATAAATGCATGAAAACTGCGATGATATACGGACTGTGGACTACATCCTGTACCTGTAGCAGATACCGAAGATGCATTTGAGAGCTTGTTTTTAAATATTGACCCAGAATTCCGACGAAGATCTGAAGATAGTCGCGAGGCCAGCGAGACAGAAATTCAGTGCCAGCAATCATTGAATCGATCAAATTATACAACCAGACAACTATCAAATTATCAATGTCATTCATTGTTGACAACGATTGTCATAATAACTGATTGTTATTCAACTTATTCTACAAATGAAGAATCTATATATAATTCTACAAAAAAAAATTCTAAGGAAAATTAAGCAACCGAATTTGAGGACTGTATGATGTTATGTTAGTTTGAGATAAGCCGCGCATTAGTTCCACTCCATATAATCCCTTTGGTAATACGATTGATTTGTAGATTATTGGCAGCTAAGAGGTGTGATATCACCTGCATACATTCCTGCATTACTCAGAATGAGATAGACTGAGCGAATTTTCTGAATTGTATGATCAACGAATTGATTTGTGTGAGCATTTTTATGCAGGGTGATGCCCAAGTGAGTGACGCTTTCTGTTTCATAGATTGGCTTCTCGTTTAATGTCCAAGTATTTTTTGTGCGGGATTTTGATGACGCGCCAGATTCGTTGAAAACGATCACCTTAGATTTTTCCTGGTTATACTGGTACCGCCATTTTTGACTGAATTGAACTTTCCACAAATATCGCATAGAAGTTGAAGGCCATATGCGGTTAGAGATAATATCGTCATATCGTCGGCCTGTGTCGGTGAAGCACAATCCCTAACTGTGAGTTCTCTAATTCAGTTAATAAATCGTTTATAAATAGCATATACAATATAGGGGATAATAACATCCTTGTCTTGTGCCCTGGCTGATATCAAATGTTCTTGAGATTGCATTGTTGTATCTGACGACGCATTTGAAACCGCTAAGTAGAGTGTCAAACAATAGAAATATCTTGCCACAAAACCACGATTATATAACTTGAATAGTAGTCCGTCTATCCACACTGTGTCGAAAGCTCTTCTGGCATCAAGGAAGCATGTGTCTAGCGGACTATGTAATTCACTGGTATATGTGAAACATTCGTTTAAAACAAATGATGAGTGAAGACAGCTGACTTCTTTCTGAAAGCCGTGTTGCAAAGGGTGAACACGAATAAGCTCTGGTGTGTGCGTTTCTAGGCGCGTGAGTATGACTTTATATAATACTGGGAGAAGAGTGATTGCTCTGTAACTGTCGAACATCTTTTTCGGTTTTACCCCACCTTTATATAAAGGGATTATCACGCCAATTTTTGCCTGGTGTGGGATGTGATAGAGTTCCATCATCATCGACAGCACATATGCTGCAGACGTAATGAGACTTTCGCCTCCATGAATAAAGTGTTCATATGAAAGTGAATCGTGACCTGGAGCTTTGACTTTGCCTTTTCATTCCTTATAATTTTGTCAGGATGTGTGTTGTTATGTGGTTTACGGCTAGGTCTTCATGTAAGACGCACGAAATCATATATATTTCTCCATATATATTATCGACACGGATATGTATATATATATATATATATATATATATATATATTATATATATATATATATATATATATATATATATATATATATATATACTATATGTATATATATATACTATATGTATATATATATACAATATGTATATATATATATATTTAATATATATATATACTATATATAGAGGATCTACAACGAGTCCCCAGTTTATAGCGGAATTTACAAAACGAGTCCAGTAAATTAGGTCTGGACCGAGCCTTTGGCAGGTCCAGACCTAATTTACTGGACGAGTTTTGTAATTTCCGCTATAAACTGGGGACGAGTTGTAGATTCTATTTATTACATGATCCAAAACATCGACAAAACATACTTAAATCAACAAATGGAACGAGAAACTAACATCGGCTTCTATAAGACATGCGATGACGTTTCACGTAACTATTCGTTGTTTGCCCGCGTAAAGAAATAGTCCCAGATAAATAAAGACTATTTGGCGCTTTTAATGGCGTATATTTAATAACATAACTTTTCAAATTCTTCAGTAATGATAGCTTGTTGGAAATATATTGGAAGTCATAGTATTTTTGAGACGTAGCGTACGGAATGTTAAAAGACGGTAAACCGGAAGTCAAAGGTCACCTGGCACTATTTCCTGTTATTAAACGAACGTTTAATATCACAATTTATAGAATGGGTTTATTGAATGGAATAATGGTAGGATCGTGTAATAAATATATATATTTAATATATATATGTATAGATATATGGATACGTAGAACACACCGACACCGCCATGCGCAAGTATGGTTACCATGTGCTGAAGTATCCCAGAACCCAGCTCTATATGTGTGAGAAGATAGTGGGACTCCTTGACGCCAATCGTAAAATTGGGCTTAAGTGTATTTTGCGTATGTTAGTACTATAGTACTATATATTTGAGAATCGTTGATAAAAATGGGCGTAAGTATATTTACGATATTTGAGCGTCCTGTTGGTGTGTGTATATTGTTGACTAACAAATTGGTTCATCGTGTGAATTTTTTTTTGTTGGGAACTTTGTAATTTCGGCCGCCTATTGCAGCAACTAAATAATCTCAGCTTAAGACGGTTAAATTATGTGCTTAAAGGTTCAGACAGACATACATCTTACCCAAATATCGGCCGACTATTGTGAAGAAATGGTGGACACATCAACTAAATAATCTCAGCTGTTTATCGCGTTAATGCTAATACGTCACATAATCTTATCACACGTACATATTATTTGAGCGTATGTATGCATAGTTCGATAGGAATGTATGCGTTCATACTGATGGTGACAATGGCCAATATTACAGCGACTCGGACCAGTCCATCAGACGCCGTCCCGTCTATTCCATCATATAATTGTCTCCACAATACCTGAAATAATTTGACGTCATTGCTCTTACATAAATAATAAAGAGCGTTTGATTCATACGAAATTACTACACGAATGAACTGACATAATCTACACATGATTATGGAACAAATTTTCAATTATTTATGCTTATTCATAACCTTGGTGTGTCAATAAAAACAATGATGAACACGAGCGGAGTAATTTCGTATGAATCAAACGCTCTTTATTCATCTTTCAACATAAATGACACACTTACATTATCGAGAATTATTGGAAGTGCGTACGTTTATAGAGTTATTGTTCTTAGAACGAGAATCGTCAGTCGGTTATTTTAAAAAGCGTTGATAAAAATGGGGTCGAGGACCCCGCCTCAACCTGATCGCGAATTATTGGAAGAATTATTGGAAGAGCGTATGTTTATAGAGTTATTGTTCTTAGAACGAGAATCGTTTGTCGGTTATTTTAAAAAGCTTTGCTAAAAAGGGGGCGAGGACCCCGCCCACCCTGTTTTAGGGAAGTTACTCGGATGATGTGTCAGCGAGCCATTTTTCATAATGCCAACCTCGGGACGTCATAGAGTGAATAAACAACGAATTTCACAGCGAAAATGACTATAAGCCTATTATCTAAGCCTATTATCCCTAGCGTTCATAACCAGAGTGGTGTTTATTGATATAACATCAAGGTATGCGTGTCCACTTATAACATCATTATTTGTATTACGTGATATGTTGTTAACACGTAAGGGTCATGAGATTATGTTACGTTTTAACATTAACGCGATAATTAGCTATCAAAATGGACATGCATAAGCTCAAGTAATACGTACATGTGATCATACACGCAATAATAGAAGTTACTTTGATGTTGTTGTTATGAATAGAATTTTATCAACCTTACGTATTAACAGCTTATCACGTTAAATAAATAATGATGTTATAAGAACTGTAGGTTCTTATAATATTACAGGCTGTAGTGTCATGCTGGCAAATCGTTTACACTCGTTCGTCTTTGTCCGAATTTAGAATGGTCATCTGTATCTGATATAACTGTGTGCCGATGCGTTCTATTTGAGCTTTTTCCACAGTCTCTTCAACCGACACGCTCTCTTCCATCAGTTCATCAACCTTATCAGACTACGCTTTCGCCACATATATATCTGATCTACACGCGCCCTCCATAACAATTGTTTACTTATCAAGTTCTTATGATGTATATAAGAACTGTATAGCTATTAATTAATAGGACACAGTGAACAAAATGTGGTGGACTAGCCATAGCGTCATACCATTTGAACCTTGTTCGAGTGTTTGCATCAATGGACCAACGGTGCTGGTAAAACGAGATGGGTCTACAGATTCCTACAAAATCTTAGTGGAATGTATTCTAGAGATCCACCTAAGAAAATAATGTACTGTTATGGTATTTATCAAAAATTCTATGATGAAATTGAATCATCCATCGAAAATTTGGTCATGCATCAAGGATTACCTACCCAAACAGAAATTGAAGAATTTGCTGATGGTAACCATAATATGTTAATATTAGACGACTTGATGCATCGTATTATTGAGCAAAAAGAATTGAATTACTATTTACACAGCAAACTCATCATCGTTGTCTTTCGGTGCTATTTATTTCACAAAATGTATACGCACAAGGCAAGGCGGCGAGAACTATAGCCTTAAACACGTGGTATCTAATTTTATTCAAAAATTTGAGGGATGGATCACAAATTTCCACATTGGGTAGACAATTGTATCCCGGTAAATATAAAGTACTCATTGATGCATACAAGGATTGTATGAAGAAACCATTTGCGTATCTTATAATAGATATGTCCCCTCACACTGAGGATAAATACAGACTACGAACAGACGTATTTCCCAACCAAGACCCTATAATTTACGTACCTACTACGTAATAAGAAGGGGCAGTATTAGAGCTGAGTCGCGACGATAAAATGAGTCGATTATTACGTAAGGAGTTGAATTTTGTCAGAATATTGACATCAACCCAATCAAGATCTCAACGAAACGCATTATTGACATCGATAACTAATAATCAGTTGAAAGTTCTAGTCGAAATTACGGTCAATTTACTACATGAAATTTTAACAGTTACAGTTCAACAAAAAGCTAAATTACGGCGATATAAATCATTTTATATATTCTTGGGTGATAAATCTGTGAGCTTGTTGAGGAAAAGAAAAAGTGTGAATAATCACTCACCCGCCATTGCTTTGATGTTGAACATAATTGAACCTAAATTGAAACAGTTTTTGTGATGGAGTCTGTGAAGAAAACTGTTTTGATACCGTATGAAAAATATATGATGTACACAGAAAAAAGTGAACACAAAAAAGTTTCATCGGAGCCTAATATTGAACACAGCGACATCCCGGCAAACAATAGCAGCCATTCTGACGAAATGAATAAAGAAAGGAACCCGACGAATAATCAGATTGTTAATACAGTTCAAGCGACTGAACCTCTATTAGTAAAGGCAATCGAAAAATCAGGAGTTAACACATCTAATAATACATCGAACAAGACACACACTAAACAAGGAAAAAAGAAAATAAGAGAGATTAAACGTGAAATATCTAGACCTCCAGGTATCATTGCCGGTAGACAGTAGACTGACTAAGATAAAGAAGAAACGGTGGATATCGCTGTGAACAATATGGCCGATTGGAAAGATTATCTGAGTTCTATTTATTTTAATCCGGGTCATCCTGCATCGTACTCAGGAGCTACAAAGTTGTATCAGACTGTAAAATCGGAAAATAAGCACATCATTTCCAAACGTAAAATTGTGGAGTGGCTACAAAATCATGAAAGTTATTCACTAACAAAAAGTGTTAGACGAAAATTCCCAAGGACTCGTGTCGTTATAAACGGTGTCGACAGTCAATGGGACGGAGACCTCATGGATATGAATGATGTTTCCAAAGACAACGACAATTACACATACGTGTTAATAATGATTGACATTTTTTCTAGGAAGATATGGTGCGCAGCTATAAAGAGAAAAACGGCAATTAATGTGATCAATGCTATGAAACATATATTTGAAGGTGGAAGAACCCCTCGACTCCTCCGGACGGACCGCGGTTCGGAATTCACAAACAAACGGGTCAAAAGTTACCTTCAGGGTCTTCATATATCTCAAATTTTTACACAAAACGAAATGAAAGCCAATTATTCGGAACGAGTCATAAAAACTATAAAACATAAGATTTCACGTTATATGATAAAGCATAATAATGCTAGATATATCGACATTCTACAAGATATTGTGAAAAGTTATAACCATACCATACATCGTTCTTTGGGTACCACCCCTGACTCAATAACGATTGAGAATGAAGATGAGTCTCGCCTAGATCAGTGGTTAATAAGACAGAAGGGTGGCGTTAAAAGTAAATTGAAGAAAAAGTTCAAATACAATGTAAATGATATCGTTAGAATATCACACACCAAAGCAGTTTTTGACAGAGAATATTCTCAGAAATGGACGGGAGAGTTGTTCAAAGTGACTAAGAAGTTTTACAGGAAGAACATACCCGTGTATACATTGAAAGATTTCTTGGATGAAGCCATTGAGGGCGCTTTCTACGAGTCAGAACTTCAAATGGTACGTGTTGATGCCGATACAGTTTACAGAATAGATAAAATTGTCAAAAAGAGGAAACGAAAGGGTCAAAATGAAGTCATGGTGCACTGGCATTCATGGCCAGACAAATTTAATTCATGGATTTTAGTCGGATGTCGCCAGCTATCAAAATTAATAAGAGTAAGCTATACACGGGAACAATTACAATCATGGATAATAGAACAGGCACCTTGACGGATATGTTTCAAACAGAACGTGGTCGTCTACGTATTAATATCATTAAATGGATAGGATTTACTATTATGGTAATAACTGTGTCACTACCATTTATTTTAGTTCCAAAGAAGATACCACGTGAGTCGATGGATTATGAATTACTTCATACGAATGAGTCACAACCCAATGATTACAAACAACACCCTTGTGTTTTCGTGAAAAAGTGGACAATACCATCAAACATTACGGTAACAGTCTGTAATAATCAAGGACACATTTATACCGACATTAGACGAGTTGTGAATAACACTCCGACCATTATAAGTATTCCGTTAAATTTGAACCAGTGGTCCAACTTCAAGCATATAGTCAGTGATATCGATAAAACTATAAGAGAAGAATATTGATTCTCTTTGAATTTTTGTTTTTAGAAACTAGTCATATGGATAATTATTATCTGTACCTGACTAGCGACGATTCGATTAATAAATATCCAGAAAATCGTCCGCACGACTTCACAATAGAGTTACCTGGTGTATTAATATTGGAAGGCACGTGGTTATGTTGTTTGAAAGACATAAATATAACTGGTCATATAGACACGGATTTATTATATATTTGTTCGGATATATGCGGAGAATCAATAGCTTGTGACACATCATTCCCCATCCTCAGGGTTATAAAGCGAGACACACGTGATACGGGTGATTGGTGGAGTTTTGAGGACTCATTTTACATAAACGTCCGGCAGGATAAACTTCAGCATCTCCGGATTTTTATAAGAGGCGATAAACTTTCTAAAATAAATGCAGAAAAAAGAGTGACTTGTACACTACATTTGAAGAAACATGTCGATCACGTATATTCCAACCGATATTGAAAAGTGGAGAAAACATTTCAGAGACATGATTAATGGGAAGTTAACGCCAGATAATAAGGGTCGCTACTTTATTACCACAACTCAAAATAGTGATAGTGATGAAGACGTTCTAAAACCACTTATTAACGTAGTGACGCCCGTCGCGCAAGCGATTGAAATGGCTAAGGTCGAAGTTGCAGAAAATAAGTTGACACACACAAGTAAAGCGTCCAAAAAAACCAATAAGAGAGTGTTTGATGGAGGTTTGTCTAATAATACTAAGAAAGTGAAAAGTAAATTGTTATTCGATTAGCCAAAATCATGAATGAATACAGAGAGTACCATACTGATAAATTGGCATTATTTGAATCACCGGCGGTTGACAGTGGAATACAATCGACAGAATGGATAAATTACAGGCCCGTGAATCAACTGACATAAACTGCAGCTTTGGAGTTCAACATTCCCGCCATGACCACAACCTACATGGACCTCAAACGTACATTGCTACTTCTCAAACTCAAAATAACGAAGCAAGATGGTTCGGCTATAACAGTTAAAGACGATGTGGCTCTGATAAATGCACCCCTGCATTCGATATTTTCGGAGGTCGATTTGAATATACAGCAAGTTCCCGTGAGTCAAGTTGGTCCGAATTATCCATACAAAGCATATTTCGATGTACTCTTAGAAACCGAACGTAAGGAACAACTACATCGACAAGCGTTCGAAAAGGATACGGCAGGTGCTATGGACCTGACAGATTCGAAAGGCGGGAACACTGGCCTGTATTACAGGTCCAGAACAACACGTGATAGTCAAATAATGGATATTATGGGATCAATTCAACTTGACTTCTTCCAACAGGACAAATTACTACTAAATGGACTCCCCCTCACACTAAAATTCTGGCAGACAAGAGATGTTTTTAGACTGATGTATACGGGAACCACTGAGACATACAAGTTGAAAATACAGGAAGCTAATTTGAGACTAGCGACTGTGAAAGTTAACCCAGGTGTATTACTCAGTCATACTGAGTCACTCAAGAAAAGGAATGCGTGTTATCCTTTTTCAAAATCTATTATAAAGACATATAGAGTGTCAAAATGGTCATTCAGTTTGGGAGAAGATAATCTATTTCAAGGAGACGTACCTAGTAGTTGTATTATTGGTTTAGTATCATCAAAGGCTGAAAGCGGTTCACACGATAAGAACCCGTTCAACTTTGCGACTTTTGGATGCAACTTCGTCGGATTTTACGTAATATGGTCAATCTATGCCGGCCCAAGCACTACAGCCGAACTTTACCAGTAAGGAATATGTAGAAGCTTACAATACGATAATAAAAGATGTGAAACAAAGAGCCGTTCACATTACTTATGCAGATTATGCGAAAGGTTATTGCATATATAGGATAAACCCGCACGGAATTAATCATGATCGAGTCATACCACAGAAAGGTCACACACGCCTTGAGATTAAATTCTCATCGGCTTTGAAAGACAATTGTACGGTAATTGTTTATGCCAAATTTCCTGCCGCTCTCAAAGTTGACGAGAGTCGTAAAGTTTACATTGAATAATGAATACACGTGGACTCATGAGGGCGATAAATAGTTTCACAAATCATAATGAGATAGATGTTTGTCCCATGCACTCTTTTGACATATCCCATAATGCACTGCGCGTCAGAGTGGTTCCGTTCTGCGAGTCTTTGAATGCGATAGGTAAACAAAGGCTACGATGGAATCTCCTAAAATGTTTCGACGAAAACAGCGAAATTGCTGCACATATTGTATCGTGCCAATGTGCACTAATAGTAAAGGATCTGATTTAGCAGATGGAATACAGAGATCGTATTATTCAATGCCAATGAAGGATAAAAAGAAATTAAAACTTTGGAATTATTGCATTCGACGAGGAGAAGCTAACTGGACACCGAAAGCATGGATGAGAGTTTGTTCAGACCATTTCCCAAAAGGTGCGTGGAATTAACTAAATATTTTAATCGGCGTTCCCGTTGAATGGTAAATATGTGTTTTAAAAATATTCTGTTGAAATTCGACTGTTAGAAAGTCGCTATATCTGCGTCTAAGTTTCCCATTTTCGATGTAAACAAACAACGGGCTTTACAATCCGGTCGATAATCTGCAAGCATGCAGGCCTGGGAATACGATGCCTGTCATTTGCAGAATACAGTTATAAGAGGGGAATTTAGATACACTAGATCGGGTTAACTTCACCAAATCAACCTTATGCAGATCTCATTCTGCTTGGAACTCTTGCAAGTATGTTTTTATCAAGTTAAAAAAAACTGGGAATTTAAATCTGAGTTTTGGTCTTCCGTAGCAAATCTAAACGGAATGGCATTATTTTTACCTTGAATAAAATTGTATTATCTAAATTGCATACTAATATATGGTTTGACTAATAATACTGGCAACATGGTTTAATTTCGGTGCTTACAAATCAAGTAGCCACTTTGACAGATACATGTAAATGCATGTAATTTATGCATGTGTCTGTTTTTCTCATTACAGGTAAAAGTGACAATCCATCTGATGAAGGTTATGCACCAAAGTTGTTTCTTAAACAATCGAATTCACGGACTAGTTTAACATCTTCGAAAAAGCAAGTTAGTCCACTGAAGGACAGGAAAGTGAAAACGCCAAAATGTGTTAAAAGTTTGTCTTTTTCCAACAAAGGAAGGCCTAAATCTGAGGTCACTGTTGTTGTACCACCATCAGCAGATCACTCTTATGTCCAAAGGTCATGGGATGATATTCACTGTGATCTCCAATACAAAATTGCATAATTGGAGTTCGAAAATGAGAAGTTGAGAAGGCAGACACTACGGTTAGAAAACATAAAAGATAATCCGAAAAAGATGCTGTTTTGGACCGGATTCCCCAATTATGGAACATTTTGTGCAGTATTCAATTACCTGAAACCTTTAGCAAAAGACATGAAGTATTGGAAAGGTCCAAGAACCAATGTGCATGAACATTTCAGCAGCAGGTGCTCAAGTAAGCCTGGATCGCAAAGAAAGCTGACACTTGACGAAGAATTTTTTTTGACAGTAGTTCGATTAAGTGTTGGTCTTTTATTACAAGATTTAGGAGATCGATTTGATGTGAGTGTTGGCACAGCTTCTGCTATTTTTAATACGTGGGTGAATTTGATGTGTACCGAACTTGAGTATCTGTGTAAACTTCCCCCAAGTGATGTCACACAAGAAAATCAATGTCATGTTGTTAAAGACTTCTCGGACATACAGATAATATTGGACTGCACAGAACTGTTCACACAGACTCCAAAGAGATGTGAGGCTAAAAAGCAATATTTTTCAAACTATAAGCATCACAATACCTACAAATATCTTGTTGGTATGAGTCCACACATGGCTGTCACATATATAAGCCGATTGTATGGTGGCCATGCATCTGATAAGCACATTACGACAAAATCATGTGATTTGATGGACAGTTTAAGGGAAAATCGTGGTGCTGTGATGGCTGACAGGGGATTCCGGATAGAGGTTGAACTGTCGGACATTGGGATAAAATTCTACATCCCAGCTTTCAAAGGAACTGACCGTCCACAAATCTCTAAAAATGAACTTGAATATTCAGAGAAGGTTGCAACAGTGAGAGGACATATTGAGCGTATTATGCAACGCATAAAATCGTACCATATTCTCGATGGTGACTTGAAACTGTCAATGTTAGATTCAGCAGAGAAAATATTCAAAGTTTGTGCATACCTGGTTAATTTCCAAACACCGATTGTGCAATAAAATTATCAATAGAGATGCATATTCCAGAAATAGTAATTTGGGAGTGTTAATTCGGATTTAATCTGAATTAACGCTTCCAAATTACTAATTCTGGGGACCATCGAATCAGATTGAGTACCTTTAAATATGTATTTATTTTTGGAATAGCTGTACTCCAGAGTCCATATTTTGTTGCTACATTATATACGTATGCAGGTAAAAATGATTACTGCAGGATATCTAAAAGCAAAACAGCAGTCGTAACTTCACATTTTTTATTAGAGAGCTTTACCAGTTAAAGGGTAGGTCATGAGATATTGAGGTTAAATCAAGAAGTTAAATTCAATAAATTACTTCTCAAAAACTGTGAATCTCAGTGTATATGAGAATAATTACACATGCCACATACACAATCCAGCCAAGTACATTAATGCCCTAAGTAATCGACTCCATAACCACAGCAGAATTATGGGTAACTTTTCAGGATTTAGTCGGAAATATGGCTTGTTGCCATTCATTGGAAAGCTCAGCGAGAACTTTCTGATGAATGTCAACAAGCCATATTTCCGACTAAATCCTTAAAAGTTACCCATAATTATGCTGTGGTTATGGAGTCGATTAATTAGGGCATTAATGTACATTGTACCGGTATACCTACGGTAACTGTTTTTAATCCAAAGGTTGAATTAATTTAATACATGTACCTGTATTGATGTTGATATAGTGTACCTTTAAAAGCTCGTATTATGATTACACTACTAGTATATGTACCAAATACAAATAACATTCATGGCTGGTATAATTTCTCAATAATTTGTAAAATTGTCAACACTGTTAGTCTATGTTGACATATATTGTGACAGAAACCCTAAAATTTCACTATACATTTAAAACTGTACATATACAATCATGTGATTTTTTGTACAGTATTTGTATGGTATATGTACCAAATACCAATAATATTAAGGGCTGGTATAATTTATCCATAATTTGTAAAATTGTCAACACTGTTAGTCTTTGTTGACATATGTCAGTATTATTATAAACAATAAACATAGGACCTAATTCCTCATACATTCAAAATACTTGTACAACATGTTGAAATATTAAGGAACAGGGCTGCGCGGTGTATTATGGGAATTGGTGAAATCGAGCATAGACAAATTACCTCTTTATATCCAACATACCCGGATGTATATAGTTAACACTGACGAGAGTAGCCACCCTGGACGACATTGGACATTGATGATATTCAATGAACATAAATTACCAGAGTTCTTCGACCCAATGGGGTTAAAACCTGAGTGTCACAACAGACGATTTAAACACGTGTTGTTATTGAATGGACCTCGTTACGATCGTAATGGTTACAGATTACAGGGTTCTAATCTATGCGGTCCATATTGTATATACCTTGCATTCTATAAACTGTGTGGATACAGTCTTGAAAATATAATGAGGCGTTTCAGTGCCAATAATTATATGTATAATGATTTAATTATTAAGGATTTTATGTTGAAATATATTCTATAAACGCTCTTCATTAGCGACAACGAGAGAAACGCTCTTTAAAGTATATTATGTATATAAATAAAATATTGTAAATACAATTATTTATCGTTCTTACATTATCATATATATGAGGTAGGATTTTTCACGAGGTGAATCGCGACGCGATCAGGCGTACAGGCGATCAGGCGTACAGGCGTACAAATTTGCGGTTTTTATATACTAATTCAGAACTCGAGAACCGTTTGACCGATTAGGCTGAATCTTCGTATGTGGAACTATTTTGACCCGGGGAATAATTTCAAGCACTTTACATTGAACACGCATTCCGTGGAGTAATGGGGATATCCATTTGAAATTTAGTATGTATAGGTATAAGAGGACGGAACACTTTTATCTGCATGGTCACATTCCAAACAGTATTCCCATCACGTGCAGTTTTGAGAAATGTGGCCTGGCCGGTTCACGAACTAGTGTCGTGACCCGGAAAATTCACATATTACGCCATTTAAAGTGGCGACGAATAAATATCACGGCATAACTCGTCGTGATTTTGATAACGCAGTCAGATTAAACCATAGCAAACAGGATTTCCGCTACAAGCAATTCAGATTTCAAGAAATGGGATCACGACGGGTCACGAAATAGAGTCGGGACCACGGAAATTAATATATTACGCCATTTAATGTGGCGACGAGTAAGTATCACGGTATTACTGGTCGTGATATTGACAACACAGCCAGGGTGAACCATTTCAAAACGGATTTTCGCCACATGCAGTTGAGATTTTAAGAAATGGGGTCAGGACGGCACGAAATAGAGTCGGGATCCCGAAAAATTCATATATTACGCCATTAAAATTGGTGACGAGTAAGTATCACGGCCTAACTCTTCGTGATTTCGACATCACACACAGGGAAGCCAATTCTGTACAGGATTTCCGCCACACGCAGTTCAGATTTTGAGAAATTGGGTCAGGACGGGTCACGAAATAGAGACGGGACCCCGAAAATTCACATATTACGCCATTAAAATTGGTGACGATCGAGTAAGTATCACGGCCTAACTCTTCGTGACTTCGACATCACAATGATCACACACGGGGAAGGCAATTCTGTACAGGATTTCCGCCACTCGGAGTTCAGATTTTGATAAATTGGGTCAGGACGGGTCACGAAATAGAGTCGGGACCCCGAAAATTCACATATTACGCCATTAAAATTGGTGAGGAGTAAGTATCACGGCCTAGCTCTTCGTGATTTCGATATCACAGATAGGGCTGGCAATTCTGTATAGGATTTCCGCCACACGCAGTTGAGATTTTAAGAAATTGGGTCAGGACGGTACACGAAATAGAGTCAGGGCCCCGGAAATTCACATATTACGCCATTGAAATGTGTGACGAGTATGTATCACGGCCTTTCTCGTCGTGATTTCGACAACACAGGCAGGGCAGGCAATTCTGTACAGGATTTCCGCCACACGCAGTTCAGATTTTAAGAAATGGGGTCAGGGCGGATCACGAAATAGAGACGGGACCCCGAAAATTCACATATTACGCCATTAAAATTGTTGAGGAGTAAGTATCACTTCCTAGCTCTTCGTGATTTCGATATCACAGATAGGGCTGGCAATTCTGTACAGGATTTCCGCCACACGCAGTTCAGATTTTAAGAAATGGGATCAGGACGGGTCACGAAATAGGGACGGGGCCCAGAAAATTCACATATTATGCCATTAAAATTGGTGACGAGTAAGTATCACGGCCTAACTCTTCGTGCTTTCGATATCACAGACATGGAAGGCAATTGTGTACAGGATTTCCGCCACACGCAGTTGAGAATTTAAGAAATTGGGTCAGGACGGGTCACGAAATAGAGTCGGGACCCCGAAAATTCACATATTACGCCATTCAAATTGGTGAGGAGTAAGTATCACGGCCTAGCTCTTCTTGGTTGCGATATCACAGACAGGGCAGGCAATTCTGTATAGGATTTCCGCCACACGCAGTTGAGATTTTAAGAAATTGGGTCAGGACGGGTCACGAAATAGAGACGGGACCCCGGAAATTCATATATTACGCCATTAAAATTGTTGACGAGTAAGTATCACGGTCTAACTCTTCGTGATTTCGACATCACACAGAGGGCAGGCAATTATGTACAGGATTTCCGCCACACGCAGTTCAGATTTTGAGAAATTGGGTCAGGACGGGTCACGAAATAGAGTCAGGACCCCGAAAATTCATATATTACGCCACTAAAATGTGTGACGAGTATGTATCACGGCCTTTCTCGTCGTGATTTCGACAACACAGGCAGGGCAGGCAATTCTGTACAGGATTTCCGCCACACGCAGTTCAGATTTTAAGAAATGGGGTCAGGACGGGTCACGAAATAGGGACGGGGCCCAGAAAATTCACATATTACGCCATTAAAATTGGTGACGAGTAAGTATCACGGCCTAACTCTTCGTGCTTTCGATATCACAGACAGGGGCAGGCAATTATGCATAGGATTTTCGCCACACGCAGTTCAGATTTTAAGAAATTGGGTCAGGACGGGTCATGAAATAGAGACGTGCCCCCGGAAATTCATATATTACGCCATTAAAATTGGTGACGAGTAAGTATCACGACCTAACTCTTCTTGATTTCGACATCACACAAAGGGAAGGCAATTCTGTACAGGATTTCCTCCACAAGCAGTTCAGATTTTGAGAAATTGGGTCAGGACGGGTCACGAAATAGAGTCAGGACCCCGAAAATTCACATATTACGCCATTAAAATGTGTGACGAGTAGGTATCACGGCCTTTCTCGTCGTGATTTCGACAGCACAGACAGGGCAGGCAATTCTGTACAGGATTTCCGCCACACGCAGTTCAGATTTTAAGAAATTGGGTCAGGACGGGTCACGAAATAGGCACGGGGCCCCGAAAATTCACATATTACGCCATTTAAATTGATGACGAGTAAGTATCACGGCCTAACTCTTCGTGATTTCGGCATCACACACGGGGAAGGCAATTCTGTACAGGATTTCCGCCACACGTAGTTCAGATTTTGAGAAATTGGGTCAGGACGGGTCACGAAATAGGGACGGGGCCCCGAAAATTCACATATTACGCCATTAAATTGATGAGGAGTAAGTATCACGGCCTACCTCTTCGTGATTTCGACAGCACACACAGGGAAGGCAATTCTGAACAGGATTTCCGCCACACGCAGTTCAGATTATGAGAAATTGGGTCAGGACGGTTCACGAAATAGAGTCGGGACCCCGAAAATTCACATATTACGCCATTAAAATTGGTGAGGAGTAAGTATCACGGCGTAACTATTCGTGATTTCGATATCAAAGACAGGGCAGGCAATTGTATACATGATTTCCACCACACGCAGTTCAGATTTTAAGAAATGGGGTCAGGACGAGTCACGAAATAGGGACGACAGGGCCCCTGAAAATTCACATATATTACGCCATTAAAATTGGTGACGAGTAAGAATCACGGCCTAACTCTTCGTGCTTTCGATTTAACAGACAGGGCAGGCAATTGTGTATAGGAATTCCGCCACACGCAGTTCAGATTTTAAGAAATGGGGTCAGGGCGGGTCACGAAATAGAGACGGGACCCCGAAAATTCACATATTACGCCATTAAAATTGTTGAGGAGTAAGTATCACAACCTAGCTCTTCGTGATTTCGATATCACAGATAGGGCTGGCAATTCTGAACAGAATTTCCGCCACACGCAGTTCAGATTTTAAGAAATTGGGTCAGGACGGGTCATGAAATAGAGACGTGCCCCCGGAAATTCATATATTACGCCATTAAAATTGGTGACGAGTAAGTATCACGACCTAACTCTTCTTGATTTCGACATCACACAAAGGGAAGGCAATTCTGTACAGGATTTCCTCCACAAGCAGTTCAGATTTTGAGAAATTGGGTCAGGACGGGTCACGAAATAGAGTCAGGACCCCGAAAATTCACATATTACGCCATTAAAATGTGTGACGAGTAGGTATCACGGCCTTTCTCGTCGTGATTTCGACAGCACAGACAGGGCAGGCAATTCTGTACAGGATTTCCGCCACACGCAGTTCAGATTTTAAGAAATTGGGTCAGGACGGGTCACGAAATAGGCACGGGGCCCCGAAAATTCACATATTACGCCATTTAAATTGATGACGAGTAAGTATCACGGCCTAACTCTTCGTGATTTCGGCATCACACACGGGGAAGGCAATTCTGTACAGGATTTCCGCCACACGTAGTTCAGATTTTGAGAAATTGGGTCAGGACGGGTCACGAAATAGGGACGGGGCCCCGAAAATTCACATATTACGCCATTAAATTGATGAGGAGTAAGTATCACGGCCTACCTCTTCGTGATTTCGACAGCACACACAGGGAAGGCAATTCTGAACAGGATTTCCGCCACACGCAGTTCAGATTATGAGAAATTGGGTCAGGACGGTTCACGAAATAGAGTCGGGACCCCGAAAATTCACATATTACGCCATTAAAATTGGTGAGGAGTAAGTATCACGGCGTAACTATTCGTGATTTCGATATCAAAGACAGGGCAGGCAATTGTATACATGATTTCCACCACACGCAGTTCAGATTTTAAGAAATGGGGTCAGGACGAGTCACGAAATAGGGACGACAGGGCCCCTGAAAATTCACATATATTACGCCATTAAAATTGGTGACGAGTAAGAATCACGGCCTAACTCTTCGTGCTTTCGATTTAACAGACAGGGCAGGCAATTGTGTATAGGAATTCCGCCACACGCAGTTCAGATTTTAAGAAATGGGGTCAGGGCGGGTCACGAAATAGAGACGGGACCCCGAAAATTCACATATTACGCCATTAAAATTGTTGAGGAGTAAGTATCACAACCTAGCTCTTCGTGATTTCGATATCACAGATAGGGCTGGCAATTCTGAACAGAATTTCCGCCACACGCAGTTCAGATTTTAAGAAATGGGGTCAGGACGGGTCACGAAATAGGGACGGGGCCCAGAAAATTCACATATTACGCCATTAAAATTGGTGACGAGTAAGTATCACGGCCTAACTCTTCGTGCTTTCGATATCACAGACATGGAAGGCAATTATGTACAGGATTTCCGCCACACGCAGTTGAGAATTTAAGAAATTGGGTCAGGACGGGTCACGAAATAGAGTCGGGACCCCGAAAATTCACATATTACGCCATTAAAATTGGTGAGGAGTAAGTATCACGGCCTAGCTCTTCTTGATTGCGATATCACAGACAGGGCAGGCAATTCTGTATAGGATTTCCGCCACACGCAGTTGAGATTTTAAGAAATTGGGTCAGGACGGGTCACGAAATAGAGACGGACCCCGGAAATTCATATATTACGCCATTAAAATTGTTGACGAGTAAGTATCACGGTCTAACTCTTCGTGATTTCCACATCACACACAGGGCAGGCAATTATGTACAGGATTTCCGCCACACGCAGTTCAGATTTTGAGAAATTGGGTCAGGACGGGTCACGAAATAGAGTCAGGACCCCGAAAATTCATATATTACGCCATTAAAATGTGTGACGAGTATGTATCACGGCCTTTCTCGTCGTGATTTCGACAACACAGGCAGGGCAGGCAATTCTGTATAGGATTTCCGCCACACGCAGTTCAGATTTTAAGAAATGGGGTCAGGACGGGTCACGAAATAGGGACGGGGCCCCGAAAATTCTCATATTACGCCATTAAAATTGGTGACGAGTAAGTGTCACGACATAGCTCTTCGTGATTTTGATATCACAGATAGGGCAGGCAATTATGTATAGGATTTCCGCCACACGCAGTTCAGATTTTAAGAAATGGGGTCAGAACGGGTCACGAAATAGAGACGGGACCCCGGAAATTCATATATTACGCCATTAAAATTGGTGACGAGTAAGTATCACGGCCTATCTTTTCGTGATTTCGACATCACACACATGGAAGGCAATTCTGTTCCGGATTTCCGCCACACGCAGTTCAGATTTTGAGAAATTGGGTCAGGACGGGTCACGAAATAGAGTCGGGACCCCGAAAATTCACATATCACGCCATTAAAATTGGTGATGAGTAAGTATCACGGCCTAACTCTTCGTGATTTCGACATCACACACAGGGAAGGCAATTCTGTACAGGATTTCATCCACACGCAATTCAGATTTTGAGAAATTGGGTCAGGACGGTTCACGAAATAGAGTCGGGACCCCGAAAATTCACATATTATGCCATTAAAATTGGTGAGGAGTAAGTATCACGGCCTAGCTCTTCGTGATTTCGACATCACAGACAGGGCAGGCAGTTTTGTATAGGATTTCCGCCACAAGCAGTTCAGATTTTGAGAAATTGGGTCAGGACGGTTCACGAAATAGAGTCGGGACCCCGAAAATTCACATATTACGCCATTAAAATTGGTGAGGAGTAAGTATCACGGCGTAACTCTTCGTGATTTCGACATCACACACAGGGAAGGCAATTCTGTACAGGATTTCCGCCACACGCAGTTCAGATTTTGAGAAATTGGGTCAGGACGGGTCACGAAATAGAGTCAGGACCCCGAAAATTCATATATTACGCCATTAAAATGTGAGACGAGTATGTATCACGGCCTTTCTCGTCGTGATTTCGACAACACAGACAGGGCATGCAATTCTGTACAGGATTTCCGCCACACGCAGTTCAGATTTTGAGAAATTGGGTCAGGACTGGTCACGAAATAGAGTCAGGACACCGAAAATTCATATATTACGCCATTAAAATGTGTGACGAGTATGTATCACGGCCTAGCTCTTCGTGATTTCGACATCACAGACAGGGCAGGCAGTTCTGTACAACATTTCCGCCATACGCAGTTCAGATTTTAAGAAATGGGGTCCGGACTGGTCACGAAATAGGGACGGGGCCCCGAAAATTCACATATTACGCCATTAAAATTGGTGACGAGTAAGTGTCACGACATAGCTCCTCGTGATTTCGATATCACAGATAGGGCAGGCAATTATGTATAGGATTTCCGCCACACGCAGTTCAGATTTTAAGAAATGGGATCAGGACGGGTCACGAAATAGAGACGGGACCCCGGAAATTCATATATTATGCCATTAAAATTGGTGACGAGTAAGTATCACGGCCTATCTATTCGTGATTTCGACATCACACACATGGAAGGCAATTCTGTACCGGATTTCCGCCACACGCAGTTCAGATTTTGAGAAATTGGGTCAGGACGGTCACGAAATAGAGTCGGGACACCGAAAATTCACATAATACGCCATTAAAATTGGTGACGAGTAAGTATCACGGCCTAACTCTTCGTGATTTCGGCATCACACACAGGGAAGGCAATTCTGTACATGATTTCCGCCACACGCAGTTGAGATTTTAAGAAATTGGGTCAGGACGGGTCACGAAATAGAGTCGGGACCCCGAAAATTAATATATTACGCCATTAAAATTGGTGAGGAGTATGTATCACGGCCTAGCTCTTCTTCATTGCGATATCACAGACAGGGCAGGCAATTCTGTATAGGATTTCCCCCAAACGCAGTTGAAATTTTAAGAAATTGGGTCAGGACGTGTCACGAAATAGAGACGGGACCCCGGAAATTCATATATTACGCCATTAAAATTGGTGACGAGTAAGTATCACGGTCTAACTCTTCGTGATTTCGACATCACACGGAGGGCAGCCAATTATGTACAGCATTTCCGCCACACGCAGTTCAGATTTTGAGAAATTGGGTCAGGAAGGGTCACGAAATAGAGTCAGAACCCCGAAAATTCATATATTACGCCATTAAAATGTGTGACGAGTATGTATCACGGCCTTTCTCGTCGTGATTTCTACAACACAGGCAGGGCAGGCAATTCTGTACAGGATTTCCGCCACACGCAGTTCAGATTTTAAGAAATGGGGTCAGGACGGGTCACGAAATAGGGACGGGGCCCCGAAAATTCACATATTACGCCATTAAAATTGGTGACGAGTAAGTGTCACGACATAGCTCTTCGTGATTTCGATATCACAGATAGGGCAGGCAATTATGTATAGGATTTCCGCCACACGCAGTTCAGATTTTAAGAAATGGGGTCAGAACGGGTCACGAAATAGAGACGGGACCCCTGAAATTCATATATTACGCCATTAAAATTGGTGACGAGTAAGTATCACGGCCTATCTTTTCGTGATTTCGACATCTCACACATGGAAGGCAATTCTGTACCGGATTTCCGCCACACGCAGTTCAGATTTTGAGAAATTGGGTCAGGACGGGTCACGAAATAGAGTCGGGACCCCGAAAATTCACATATCACGCCATTAAAATTGGTGACGAGTAAGTATCACGGCCTAATTCTTCGTGATTTCGACATCACACACAGGGAAGGCAATTCTGTACAGGATTTCATCCTCACGCAATTCAGATTTTGAGAAATTGGGTCAGGACGGTTCACGAAATAGAATCGGGACCCCGAAAATTCACATATTATGCCATTAAAATTGGTGAGGAGTAAGTATCACGGCGTAACTCTTCGTGATTTCGACATCACAGACAGGGCAGGCAGTTCTGTATAGGATTTCCGCCACAAGCAGTTCAGATTTTGAGAAATTGGGTCAGGACGGTCACGAAATAGAGTCGGGACACCGAAAATTCACATAATACGCCATTAAAATTGGTGACGAGTAAGTATCACGGCCTAACTCTTCGTGATTTCGGCATCACACACAGGGAAGGCAATTCTGTACATGATTTCCGCCACACGCAGTTCAGATTTTGAGAAATTGGGTCAGGACGTGTCACGAAATAGGGACGGGGCCCCGAAAATTCACATATTACGCCATTAAATTGGTGAGGAGTAAGTATCACGGCCTACCACTTTGTGATTTCGACATCACACACATGGAAGGCAATTCTGTACAGGATTTCATCCACACGCAATTCAGATTTTGAGAAATTGGGTCAGGACGGTTCACGAAATAGAGTCGGGACCCCGAAAATTCACATATTATGCCATTAAAATTGGTGAGGAGTAAGTATCACGGCCTAGCTCTTCGTGATTTCGACATCACAGACAGGGCAGGCAGTTCTGTATAGGATTTCCGCCACAAGCAGTTCAGATTTTGAGAAATTGGGTCAGGACGGTTCACGAAATAGAGTCGGGACCCCGAAAATTCACATATTACGCCATTAAAATTGGTGAGGAGTAAGTATCACGGCGTAACTCTTCGTGATTTCGACATCACACACAGGGAAGGCAATTCTGTACAGGATTTCCGCCGCACGCAGTTCAGATTTTGAGAAATTGGGGCAGGACTGGTCACGAAATAGAGTCAGGACCCCGAAAATTCATATATTACGCCATTAAAATGTGAGACGAGTATGTATCACGGCCTTTCTCGTCGTGATTTCGACAACACAGACAGGGCATGCAATTCTGTACAGGATTTCCGCCACACGCAGTTCAGATTTTGAGAAATTGGGTCAGGACTGGTCACGAAATAGAGTCAGGACCCCGAAAATTCATATATTACGCCATTAAAATGTGTGATGAGTATGTATCACGGCCTAGCTCTTCGTGATTTCGACATCACGGACAGGGCAGGCAGTTCTGTACAACATTTCCGCCACACGCAGTTCAGATTTTAAGAAATGGGGTCCGGACTGGTCACGAAATAGGGACGGGGCCCCGAAAATTCACATATTACGCCATTAAAATTGGTGACGAGTAAGTGTCACGACATAGCTCCTCGTGATTTCGATATCACAGATAGGGCAGGCAATTATGTATAGGATTTCCGCCACACGCAGTTCAGATTTTAAGAAATGGGATCAGGACGGGTCACGAAATAGAGACGGGACCCCGGAAATTCATATATTATGCCATTAAAATTGGTGACGAGTAAGTATCACGGCCTATCTATTCGTGATTTCGACATCACACACATGGAAGGCAATTCTGTACCGGATTTCCGCCACACGCAGTTCAGATTTTGAGAAATTGGGTCAGGACGGTCACGAAATAGAGTCGGGACACCGAAAATTCACATAATACGCCATTAAAATTGGTGACGAGTAAGTATCACGGCCTAACTCTTCGTGATTTCGGCATCACACACAGGGAAGGCAATTCTGTACATGATTTCCGCCACACGCAGTTCAGATTTTGAGAAATTGGGTCAGGACGGGTCACGAAATAGGGACGGGGCCCCGAAAATTCACATATTACGCCATTAAATTGGTGAGGAGTAAGTATCACGGCCTACCTCTTTGTGATTTCGACATCACACACAGGGAAGGCAATTCTGTACAGGATTTCCGCCACACGCAGTTCAGATTATGAGAAATTGGGTCAGGACGGGTCACGAAATAGAGTCGGGACCCCGAAAATTCACATATTACGCCATTAAAATTGGTGAGGAGTAAGTATCACGGCGTAACTATTCGTGATTTCGATATCAAAGACAGGGCAGGCAATTGTGTACATGATTTCCACCACACACAGTTCAGATTTTAAGAAATGGGGTCAGGACGAGTCACGAATTAGGGACGACAGGGCCCCTGAAAATTCACATATATTACGCCATTAAAATTGGTGACGAGTAAGTATCACGGCCTAACTCTTCGTGCTTTCGATTTAACAGACAGGGCAGGCAATTATGTATAGGAATTCCGCCACACGCAGTTGAGATTTTAAGAAATTGGGTCAGGACGGGTCACGAAATAGAGTCGGGACCCCGAAAATTCATATATTACGCCATTAAAATTGGTGAGGAGTATGTATCACGGCCTATCTCTTCTTGATTGCGATATCACAGACAGGGCAGGCAATTCTGTATAGGATTTGCGCCACACGCAGTTGAAATTTTAAGAAATTGGGTCAGGACGGGTCACGAAATAGAGATGGGAACCTGGAAATTCATATATTACGCCATTAAAATTGGTTACGAGTAAGTATCACGGCCTAATTCTGTACAAGACTTCCGCCACACGCAGTTCAGATTTTAAGAAATGGGGTCAGGACGGGTCACGAAATAGGGACGGGCCCCCGAAAATTCACATATTACGCCATTAAAATTGGTGACGAGTAAGTGTCACGACATAGCTCTTCGTGATTTCGACATCACACACAGGGAAGGCAATTCTGTATAGGATTTCCGCCACACGCAGTTGAGATTTTAAGAAATTGGGTCAGGACGGGTCACGAAAAAGAGACGGGACCGTCTCTATTTCGTGACCCGTCCTGACCCAATTTCTTAAATTCTCAACTGCGTGTGGCGGAAATCCTATACAGAATTGCCTGCCCTGTCTGTGATATCGAAAGCACGAAGAGTTGGGCCGTGATACTTACTCGTCGCCAATTGTAATGGCGTAATATGTAAATTTCAGGGGTCCCGTCTCTATTTCGTGACCCGTCCTGACCCAATTTCTCAAAATCTTAAATGCATGTGGCGGAAATCCTATACAGAATTGCCTGCCCTCTCTTTGATATCGAAATCACGAAGAGTTAGGCCGTGATACTTACTCGTCACCAATTTTAATGGCGTGATATGTGAATTTTCGGGGTCCCGCCTCTATTTCGTTACCCGTCCTGACCCAATTTCTCAAAATCTGAACTGCGTGTGGCGGAAATCCTGTGCAGAATTGCATTCCCTCTGTGTGATGTCGAAATAACGAAGAGTTAGACCGTGATACTCACTCGTCACCAATTTTAATGGCTTAATATGTGAATTTTCGGGGTCCCGACTCTATTTCGTGACCCGTCCTGACCCAATTTCTTAAAATCTCAACTGCATGTGGCGGAAATCCTATACAGAATTGCCTGCCCTGTCTTTGATATCGAAATCACGAAGAGTTACGCCGTGATACTTACTCCTCACCAATTTTAATGGCGTAATATGTGAATTTTCGGGGTCCCGACTCTATTTCGTGAACCGTCCTGACCCAATTTATCAAAATCTGAACTGCGTATGGCGGAAATCCTGTACAGAATTGCCTTCCCTGTGTGTGATGTCGAAATCACGAAGAGATAGGCCGTGATACTTACTCGTCACCAATTTTAATGGCGTAATATGTGAATTTTGGGGGTCCCGACTCTATTTCGTGACCCGTCCTGACCCAATTTCTCAAAATCTGAACTGCGTGTGGCGGAAATCCTATACAGAACTGCCTGCCCTGTCTGTGATGTCGAAATCACGAAGAGTTAGGCCGTGATACTTACTCGTCACCAATTTTAATGGCGTAATATATGAATTTCCGGGGTCCCGTCTCTATTTCGTGACCCGTTCTGACCCAATTTCATAAAATCTCAACTGCGTGTGGCGGAAATCCTATGCGTAATTGCCTGCCCCTGCCTGTGATATCGAAAGCACGAAGAGTTAGGCCGTCATACTTACTCGTCACCAATTTTAATGGCGTAATATGTGAATTTTCGGGGTCCCGACTCAATTTCGTGACCCGCCTGACCAAATTTCGTAAATCTCAACTGCGTGTGGCGGAAATCCTATACAGAATTGCCTGCCCTCTCTTTGATATCGAAATCACGAAGAGCTAGGCCGTGATACTTACTCCTCACCAATTTTAATGGCGTAATATGTGAATTTTCGGGGTCCCGACTCTATTTCGTGACCCGTCCTGACCCAATTTCTCAAAATCTGAACTGCGTGTGGCGGAAATCATGTACAGAATTTCCTTCCCTGTGTGTGGTGTCGAAATCACGAAGAGTTAGGCCGTGATACTTACTCGTCACCAATTTTAATGGCGTAATATATAAATTTCCGGGGTCCCGTCTCTATTTCGTGACCCGTACTGACCCAATTTCTCAAAATCTCAACTGCGTGTGGCGGAAATCCTGTACAGAATTGCCTTCCCTGTGTGTGGTGCCGAAATCACGAAGAGTTAGGCCGTGATACTTACTCGTCACCAATTTTAATGGCGTAATATATGAATTTCCGGGATCCCGTCTCTATTTCGTGAACCGTCCTTACCCAATTTCTCAAAATCTCAACTGCGTGTGGCGGAAATCCTATACAGAATTGCCTGCCCTGTCTTTGATATCGAAATCACGAAGAGTTACGCCGTGATACTTACTCCTCACCAATTTTAATGGCGTATTATGTGAATTTTCGGGGTCCCGACTCTATTTCGTGAACCGTCCTGACCCAATTTCTCAAAATCTGAACTGCGTGTGGCGGAAATCCTGTACAGAATTGCCTTCCCTGTGTGTGATGTCGAAATCACGAAGAGTTAGGCCGTGATACTTACTCGTCACCAATTTTAATGGCGTAATATATGAATTTCCGGGGTCCCGTCTCTATTTCGTGACCCGTCCTGACCCAATTTCTCAAAATCTTAACTGCTTGCGGCCGAAATCCTATGCGTAATTGCCTGCCCCTGTCTGTGATATCGAAAGCACGAAGAGTTAGGCCGTCATACTTACTCGTCAAAAATTTTAATGGCATAATATGTGAATTTTCGGGGCCCCGTCCCTATTTCATGACCCGTCCTGATCCCATTTCTATAAATCTGAACTGCGTGTGGCGGAAATCATGTACATAATTGCCTGCCCTGCCTGTGTTATCGAAATCACGACGAGAAACGCTGTGATACATACTCCTCACATATTTTAATGGCGTAATATATGAATTTCCGGGGTCCCGTCTCTATTTCGTGACCCGTCCTGACCCAATTTCTTAAAATCTCAACTGCGTGTGGCGGAAATCCTATGCATAATTGCCTGCCCCTGTCTGTGATATCGAAATCACGAAGAGTTACGCCGTGATACTTACTCCTCACCAATTTTAATGGCGTAATATATGAATTTCCGGGGTCCCGTCTCTATTTCGTGACCCGTTCTGACCCAATTTCTTAAAATATCAACTGTGTGTGGCGGAAATCCTATGCGTAATTGCCTGCCCCTGTCTGTGATATCGAAAGCACGAAGAGTTAGGCCGTCATACTTACTCGTCACCAATTTTAATGGCGTAATAAGTGAATTTTCGGGGTCCCGACTCAATTTCGTGACCCGCCTGACCAAATTTCGTAAATCTCAACTGCGTGTGGCGGAAATCATGTACAGAATTGCCTTCCCTGTGTGTGATGTCGAAATCACGAAGAGTTAGGCCGTGATACTTACTCGTCACCAATTTTAATGGCGTAATATGTAAATTTCCGGGGTCCCGTCTCTATTTCGTGACCCGTACTGACCCAATTTCTCAAAATCTCAACTGCGTGTGGCGGAAATCCTGTACAGAATTGCCTTCCCTCTGTGTGATGTCGAAATCACGAAGATTTAGGCCATGATACTCACTCGTCACCAATTTTAATGGCGTAATATGTGAATTTTCGGGGTCCCGACTCTATTTCGCGACCCGTCCTGACCCAATTTCTTAAAATCTGAACTGCGTGTGGCGGAAATCCTGTACAGAATTGCCTTCCCTGTGTGTGATGCCGAAATCACGAAGAGTTAGGCCGTGATACTTACTCGTCACCAATTTTAATGGCGTAATATATGAATATCAGGGGTCCCGTCTCTATTTCGTGACCCGTCCTGACCCAATTTCTTAAATTCTCAACTGCGTGTGGCGGAAATCCTATGCGTAATTGCCTGCCCCTGTCTGTGATATCGAAAGCATGAAGAGTTAGGCCGTCATACTTACTCGTCACCAATTTTAATGGCGTAATATATTAATTTCCGGGGTCCCGTCTCTATTTCGTGACCCGTCCTGACCCAATTTCTTAAAATCTCAACTGCCTGTGGCGGAAATCCTATGCGTAATTGCCTGCCCCTGTCTGTGATATCGAAAGCTCGAAGAGCTAGGCCGTCATACTTACTCGTCATCAATTTTAATGGCGTAATATGTGAATTTTCGGGGCCCCGTCCCTATTTCATGACCCGTCCTGATCCCATTTCTTAAATTCTGAACTGCGTGTGGCGGAAATCCGGTTCAGAATTGCCTGCCCTGCATGTGTTATCGAAATCACGACGAGAAAGGCCGTGATACATACTCGTCACATATTTTAATGGCGTAATATATGAATTTCCGGGGTCCCGTCTCTATTTCGTGACCCGTCCTGACCCAATTTCTTAAAATCTCAATTGCGTGTGGCGGAAATCCTATGAATAATTGCCTGCCCCTGTCTGTGATATATAAATCACGAAGAGTTACGCCGTGATACTTACTCCTCACCAATTTTAATGGCGTAATATGTGAATTTTCGGGGTCCCGACTCTATTTCGTGAACCGTCCTGACCCAATTTCTCATAATCTGAACTGCGTGTGGCGGAAATCATGTACATAATTGCCTTCCCTGGGTGTGATGTCGAAATCACGAAGAGTTAGGCCGTGATACTTACTCGTCACCAATTTTAATGGCGTAATATGTGAATTTTCGGGGTCCCGACTCTATTTCGTGACCCGTCCTGACCCAATTTCTCAAAATCTGAACTGCGTGTGGCGGAAATCCTGTACAGAATTGTCTTCCCTGTCTGTGATATCGAAAGCACGAAGAGTTAGGCCGTGATACTTACTCGTCACGAATTTTAATGGCGTAATATGTGAATTTTCGGGGCCCCGTTCCTATTTCGTGACCCGTCCTGACCCCATTTCTTAAAATATGAACTGCGTGTGACAGAAATCTTGTACAGAATTGCCTTCCCTGTGTGTGATGTCGAAATCACGAAGAGTTATGCCGTGATACTTACTCGTCACCAATTTTAATGGCGTAATATATGAATTTTCGAGATCCCGACTCTATTTCGTGCCCCGTCCTGACCCCATTTCTTAAAATCTCAACTGCGTGTGGCGGAAATCCGTTTTGAAATGATTCAGCCTGGCTGCGTTGTCATTATCACGAACAGTAATACCGTGATACTTACTCGTCGCCACATTAAATGGCGTAATATATGAATTTCCGGGGTCCCGACTCTATTTCGTGACCCGTCCTGATCCCATTTCTTGAAATCTGAATTGGTTGTAGCCGAAATCCTGTTTGTGAACCGGCCAGGCCACATTTCTCAAAACTGCACGCGATGGGAATACTGTTTGGATTGTGACCATGGAGATAAAAGTGTTCCGTCCTCGTATACCTATACATACTAAATTTCAAATGGATATCCCCATTACTCCACGGAATGCGTGTTCAATGTAAAGTGCTTGAAGGTCAAGATCACGCAGCACGAACTTGTCGTTAGCGTATAAATATTCCCCGGGTCAAAATAGTTCCACATACGAAGATTCAGCCTAATCGGTCAAACGGTTCTCGAGTTCTGAATTAGTATATAAAAACCGCAAATTTGTACGCCTGTACGCCTGATCGCCTGTACGTCTGATCGCGTCGCGATTCACCTCGTGAAAAATCCTACCTCTATATATATATATATATATATATATATGAATGGGTTGAGTGATGTGGGGTGTGTTTTCATCGTATTAAGGTCAGTTGCAAAACTCAGTGTAAAATCTATTGTTTTTTGACAATAAATTGTCAAAAAGCAAAAGATTTGTGGTATGTGAGCCCCAAATGAAATTATTATTGAAAAGATAATCGACGATACATATATTTATTCTGATAGTAATTCAAGTTCACATATAGTAGGATATACAATATTTAACATCTGCTTTTCACTTTTAATGCCAGTAATCACAATTTTTCCATTATGAAAACATGTAAAATGTATTTTCTCACGTCTGAACATTGCCGCAGGGAACAGCTCTGATTCGTAAGAACATTCCATAAGTTTCACTAAAACGTTAAAGTCAATTTTTCCATTTAACTGAAAAAATGCAGACATTGTCAAAATTTTTATGGAATGTAATCTCACTTGCCAACCACATTTTTGAATATGTCTAGCGTAGCGACGCAGTCGAACGCGTGCCTGTTTGATATTATCAGAACGCCCGTTAACACATATTTTACCATTGCTAAACACGAGACAGCATCCACCGAATTTAGAATGTTTCCATACAACTCCGCTAAACTTTTTGGAATTGTATTCAATGTTCGAACAGCCGAGTGTCAAATCCCTTAGATTAATAGAACAGTTCAAATCTGCAGAACATACGACATTAGTTATTCGTAGCATCATAGGAGTAATGTTTAGATGAATGTCAACATCCGGCTAATCAAGCATGTTCTATCACCGTTGGGGCAGCATTCCTTACATCTTAAACATCCTTCCTGGTTTTGATGATCGTCGGTCAAATAACACTGCACAGCCTGATCAATTTCAGGAATATTAGCACACAGGACGAATATAGCTCCAGCTAGTTCTTCAAATTGATCGAATGTCAGAGATATTCCGTATTTGGTAGCACACAAATCCTCTGAATGTTCAGGCAGCCAATACCTGCGAATATCAACACGTGGGATGCCGCTCTTTATAGTAATGAAGAAATTCCCACCGATATGACGTCTCAGGAGTACATCAGGTTCTCCAGTACGATAACTGACCACTTCTTGATGTATATCTGATAGGTAAGATTTCAACTCTTTGAATCTCCTTAGATTTAATGTTATTCCAGATTTTGTCGGAAATTTTTGGCCTGCATAACCTTCACCACACTCTCTTATGTGAATATACAAGTTTCCCAGGAATCGACCATCAAATAGGAAAACGTCATTTCCTAGCGGGACCAAACATTGTGGATGGAATGCTCTCTCGTTGGTTCCATTCCGTTGGTTTCCTTCAACATCGGCTTGATCAGTCATTTTTTATTTGAACCTGAAATAAGAAATATGAACACATTACTTATCAGTTGTACACCAGGAACTCCAGTCCGAAAGGAGTCCGCCCGCCCTGGGGGTCCGCACTGGAGGGTCCGCCCGCCCGCCCGGGGGGGGGGCGGGGTCCGCCCCCCCCGCCCTGGGGGTCCGCACTGGGGGGTCCGCCCGCCCGCCCGCCCTGGGGGTCCGCCCGCCCTCGCCCTGGGGGGTCCGCACTGGGGGGGGTCCGCCCGCCCGCCCGCCCGGGGGCCCGCCCTCCCTCGCATACTCAATAAGAATAAGAAAATTGAGTCATTGAGTCAGTTCATTATGGAGAGAATACTGCCTGTAGAAATACTGGAGAAAATATACAATCAGCTAATTGACATGTCAACTATAAATCCAGAAATAAAAAAACAACTACTACACAATTGGTTTATAAGAGAAATTAAAATAATACTGAAGAATATAGATGAAGGATATTTTCCTGTACAGCGATTGAAATCTTTGATTGCGAGGTCGGAATTTGAAACTGATTTCTTACAGGATATATTGAATCAAATGTTTCCGAATCGCTGGGTATTTAGAGGCGTTCCTAAAAACAAAATACATGAAATTCGTGAACTTATTAGAGATAACTTTGTGAGATTTGCAGAATACCGAGACTGGGTTTTCAATCAGAGAAGTTTTGAAGAAGTGACAATAATGCACGGATATATCATTCTCCGCGAACCGTGTACACTGTTCACGATTGAACAAATACTTAACAGAGGCATGATTTTGGATTACATTTCTACAAGTAAATCGAAATATATTTCAGAATTAGAGAATGAACTAATATGGTCATTCGGAATAATCTGGAATTATGGTGACTCTTCGTTGAGAAAATAAAAAAAAACATAAGAACAGTTGTTTTGGTTTAACATTGTTTTAAGACCGAGATATTATTATTATAAGCGGTAATTGAAGTATAAAGAGCGTTAATTGGTTCATACTGTAGGTAAAGGCAATGATAGATAATAGAACAGTTTAAATTCATAACTAACCTGTATAGAATGTTGCACACAGTTTATATGTAGGACTAACGAATTTGTAAATGTGAAATGGATGGGGCAACATTTTATAGATCGAAAATTGACACCTTGAATAAATTGACCAATGGCTGCTATTGTAGCTTTTGGCAGATATGCGTGCACAGACTCGTTTGATGTTAGCTATCGCATTACTATAATCTGTTGCTTTACATTGACTCGTGTGACTATTTGTGATAAAAGAACGAGCGAATGTTTACACTATCATTACAACCTTGATCAAATATAGACGACTAAATTATATAATATATTACATACCTCGTTCAATATCCATATGGTAGAGTATCCATGTTATCCAGTCGCCTGCGTTTTGTATAAACCACTCTGTACTGCTTCTCCTCCGATCTGTTATATAATTATCTTTTTCCTTTGGACCTGCATATTTTTCGAGGATTGATTGTGGTGATGGGCACTGTACTTCTGGATTGTAACAGATCTTTAATCGTGTTGAAATTGACGAGCTGAGAATTTTCAAAGTTCAAAGAGAAGCCGCGAACTTTACACGTCTCCTTGTCTTTATTGGTTCTAAACGCATAATTCTTGGGTCCACCAGACACAAATTCCACGA